>JAVTVY010038307.1:0-174895 GCA_036873755.1 Hanleya hanleyi | reverse complement strand
GAGATACCATGTTCCGTGTGGGCCGGTTACCACATTAGTCTCAAAAATCGGAGGCCAAGACCAATCAACATCCCTGCGACAATATTGGCCAAAAATCTATCTTTCGCAATAAAATAGGCAATGTGGGCACCGGAGATACCATGTTCCGTGTGGGCCGGTAACCACATTCGTCTCCAAAACCTAAAGGCCGCTACCAATTCAACAACCAAGGACATAAATCATTAGCACACGTCCAAGAAACAACCACGCACACAGATAATGTCACTCACAAAAATGAATACTGCACAGTGTTTCATCTTATACTTTCAGAAATGGAGATAAACCCGATGAAGGTCCTCATCAAACAGACAACAAACAGAACACTGACGACGACAAAAAAATTTAAACAGCACCTCACGGCACACCGAAGACCAAAGACGGGCTGGACAAGACTGAAAACAGAAGACGGATGACGATCACAAGAATACCAACATCGCCGCACAACAAGAAACCTCCGGAACCAGAACATCACATCCTAAACCACACCGACACGCTAACCCATAGATGACACCGAACTGACGCCTTAACACAGAATATGATCCTTTGACTTTCACGCAATATAGGACGTAGACCTGCCGTCCTGTGCCCCAATATACACTCCAAGCAATTGTTACAGGCACAGATTTCTGGAAGAACCCACCCTGTTCCCAAGGGCGTCGTTAGTGAAGTCGATCCGAAAAATCCTGAAAACGCCCATGGTTCTCCCAGTTTTTCCTGGACGGCTTTGTGCGTTCAAAGGGGTACCAAGACAAAGGAATCATACACGCGATTACAGTGAACTCATATTTACCAGTATAACTTAACCAAAAACCAAAAAGAGACTTACGAACTTGTACATATAGCGATTCTTATTTACTTCTATTCATATCTCCTACTAATCTCTCATTGTTATTTATTATTTATTTATTTATTTATTTATACATTTAGCACTGGAAAAGAAATTCAATAAACAAAGTAATGTACCGCGAAATTCAAATAAAACATTGAGTTGATGGGCCGCGAAATCCGAATGGGAAGCGGCCCTTAAACTACGACTTCAATCAATCAATTAGCTTACCATAATACTGCGGAAGTGAGTTTTGGAAAGGGAAATTTAACAGACAGAAATAATAGTAGCCAAACCCAAGCTAAGGCAATCTGTTTAATTGTTCCAGGGCCTCGGAAACTAAATTTTTAATCCTAACATTGAAGCACTTCTATTTATAATTTTTATTTCATTTTTTCACCAAATGTTAGAGGAAATAGTGAATATTTGAATGAAGAAATAAAAAAAAATGACCAATTTTGACCCTCTAAGGGGATAGCTATCCTTAACAGGGCCGTAAAGTAATTCATATGTGCAAAATAGTTGATTCTGATTTGAAAACAATTCCTATTGTTCTCTGTAAAAATTGTATGAAGATAAACAATAACCAGAACCATATTTGGTCTGCTACTACGTATTTCAACAGCGAGTATGCTTCATCAAGCTGGTTTTGGTTATTGTTTATTTTCATATGTTTACGATACTCAACGTGCGCAATTATCCCGACTGGACCCTATCAACCATGAGTCCATCGGGAGATTGTGACCTGGACCTCACAGTATTCACAATATGTAGGAAGTTTCACCTCTAGCGATCAATTAATTACAACGATCGGTTATTTCAGTGCCGCATAGTCCGAGTCCGATCCATACGTCTAGTTCAAAATTGTATGCACCCATTGAATGTCGAATGTGTTGTCGCGCGTACGTCTCCTTCGGACCGGAATGCGGAACTGTCGTATCTTCCTTGGTGTATTTTGTTCGCAGCGTTCTTGAGAAAGTTCTTCGTTTGATTTACTCGTCATGGGTGAGTACTAGAAGTTGATTGACTAATATCATGATATTGAAGGGACTTTCAAATGCGTAGCTGATTTTATTAATTGACTGTGTATGTTATTACCCGAATACAGTGTAAAACGGCCTGTCCATACGTCATGTCGAACTCGACTTGTATTGGCCGAGTTGTATTGGCCGAGTTGAAAACTGTATTGGCCGAGTTGAATGTTGTATTGGCCGAGGCCAACGAGTGCAGCCGTAACTAGCAGTAAGGACCGACGACTGGAGAAACAGACGACAGCAGTGTTGTTTGTTCAGCGCGATGGCGAGCGCAGAGCGTGTTATTCAAGGGGGCAGACGGGGGGTCCCGGGCATCCTTCCCGTGAAAATTTTGGAATTTCAGACTTGATTTAACGCACTTTGGCGCTTCTGAGAACTTTGAAAGGGATAGCATATCTCGCAATAAAACCGACTCCTAAGCAAATCCTCATAAGAGCTAAAAAGAAATCCAATCGGCGTTCTTCAATGAAATTTTCCCTACGTTGCTTCGAAAATAATTTGCCGATGATATTTGTCAACTACTCACCCACCCAAGTGAAAAGTTACAGTGTGAACACAACTTTAGACCATTGTATATTCAACGAATAAGGGTATAGTGTTCCGGCATACTGATATACACACAACAAGGAAGTCCTCTTCATACAACTATTATTGGGGTACTCCCACGGGAAATTGGGGAATTTCGGACGGTTCTCTACACATATTTGACTTATTACAAGGCACGCCAGTTACAATTATGGGGGGGGTGCTTGGTCCCCCTCTTTTCATATGGCCCCCCCCCCCCCCTGCTCGTTGCTTCAGCGAACAATATGTACATGTAGAATGGTTGCCTCCTCTGCGTATTAATAGGCCTACCGTATGAACATGTCGTGGTAGCTGCAGTACATGTATATAGTCCGCAATGTCCGGGAACAAAATTAACACTTTTACAGGGAGGGGTGGGGGCAGTCGCATGTGACGCGATCTGGTCACTTCTTGTGTTCAGTCTCAGCTGCTCAGTGATCACCTTGAAACATTGTAAACAGAATGGAAAAGCTGTATATACATGCTGTAAAATTTCAGCATTATTTACTGAATATCTTAATACAAGACTCAATATTCTAACGGAAGTTGATCCCAATACCGTGGATTACCACTGCGCCCTGTCGGGAGACTTGAACTGTGCATTTATTACACGTTTTAGCACGGAAATCAACACCCGTCAAGCGCAGTTGTTTATTGGGAGATTCCATTCCACAAGTCGGATGAGGAAAGGGACGTCTGCTTTCATACAAGTAAAAATCGAATAAAACAAATAAATTACGAGATGAAATTTCTTTCTCGAGTTTAAGTGTTGTTTCCATCGTGAAATTGATTAACAAAGCGACACAAATAGACATATATCCACGTAATTTCCACACAGCTGACAGTATCGCTCCCCACTTGCGAGACCACATAAACTCGTCCACTGACATTAACAAGATGCCAACCGAGACGGGAGCATCAGTGGACGAGTATTTTTAAGAAAGGGGAGAAAGGTTGTCAAAGTTTAAAATATGTTTTCAACCTTTCATTATAATCAAATTGGGTAGTGCAATAGAATAGAAATAATGTTTCCATAGGCGTGTTCAGTGGTTATTTTACGCAAGGGTAATGTGAGAAGTTTATGAATTTCAGGGCGCGGGCTTAGCCCTTGCCCTAAACTATAAACTTTCCCACACTAACCGTGGGTATAATAACCATTGAGCACGCCTATGAAAACATTATTTTTTAATTTATACTCGATAATCTGATTGATCAAATTTCCCAACCCTTGTCAGTCAGTTGGTGATTTCTCCCCAATGATTTGAAGTATGGTCATAAAAATTCACCAATTCAATTTCAATTTACTTTATTGACGTAGACATAATTGTCTCTTGTGATATATACGGTATACATTGGTGGCTCGGTGGAATAACCAACTAAACACACATAAAAATTAATACAGAATTACAGCTGGTTATGCAGCAAGGCAGATGAGTGAGGACAAACTAAAAGTAAAGTTATAACATTGCTCTATCTCTTATTTGGAACGCTTGATAAATAAATTTTGCTAGCCGTTTCAGAATACCCGCTTGTTTACTAGAGAGTAACTGTACTGTTTTGTATACACTAGGTTTTCTCCAGAAATATGGTTTAATATATATAGTCCTAATTTCCTTATATAACGGACAAATAAGTAAAAAATGATACTCGTTTTCTACATCAGAATTACAGTTGAAACATACTCGATCATGTGGGTTAAGCCTATTGCTCCCATGCCGCCCTGTTTCAATACGAAGTTTATGCGCCGACATTCGCAGTCGCGCAAGTGCATGGCGATGTCTTGCGTTAATAACTTTCTCTAAATATTCTGCAGAACAAAAATCATTTTTCAAATACTTATACAGAAACAATTTGCTTGATTCTAAGTCAGAAAACCAATTTGAAATAAATATATCTTTCACCCTTATTTTAAACGTATTCAAAAAATTATTACTAACAGAATCTCTATACATCCACACTTCCGCGAAACCATGAACTGACAATATGTTTTGTACCGAACACGCCCAATTCGAAACGCCTTGTTCAGCCGAGATAACAAGGTTTTTGTACACAGTACTTAATATGAAATGTGTACCATTATGAATTTTTAACCAATATTTAATAATTCGCACCAACCGTTCGCACCGCATTGGTAATCTACCAAGTTCTCCTTAAACCGCTGCATTTGAAGTAGTTTTATAAACATTCAGTACATTTTTTCAAAAATTTCTATGAACTCTTTCAATCGCTGTACCCACATGAAATCCCCAAATTTCACAGCCACCAAAGGTCAATCTGCATGTAGACACGAATTAAGAAAATATTGATAGAAAAAAAGCGGAAACAAATAAAATAATTACGTGTTTTTTTGTGCGTAATTCCAGTCAATGGGACTGTCGATCGCGCTCAATCCATAAGAACGGCAAATGCAGCGTCAAAGTGATGTACAATCTCCCTAGTATAATCCGTGGCGTGTCCGACTCCTACTCCTCCTCGTCCTCCGCTTTACTCACTGCACAGCGGGTCGCATAGGTGTGGCGCGGGATAGGGTGGGGCGAGAGACCTGGGTTTTTTCGCTACCTGAGATTCCATGGGCCAGGCTTGCACCCTACAGTAGAATTGGTCGACTGCGCATGCGCGATGAGTAGTGCGCGATGAGTAGTATAGAAAGGGCACGCGACTCCCTATTATAGTAATACACAGAGACTGTATTTCTATCGTCCACATATCTGCAGTTTCAGTCAAATCTTAAGGATATAATTATTACATGTAGATTTATTATGGTTAATTTGTATGTCTTTCCAGCAATCGAGCAAACAAGCCCAATCGACATGTTGAAAGGGGAATCTGCGTCAGAAATATTTGGAACAAACATTGGTGATGTCCAAATGAAACTTTTCTCCATGGTACTGCAGACCTACGTTATGACGGCTAAAGGGGCGAAGATTCGCGTTGTTAAAGTGAACAATGTGCAGTCATTTTCATGTATATGTTTGATTTGCGGAAATGGTTTTGTTACCAAACCACTGCTAGAGTCACACATGACTATCCACTTGCAAAGTGAGCAGAATCTTTCTCAAGACTCAAGTGTCCACAACCATCATGGCACTGTATCTGTGGACAGAAATGCAGCTGAGAAAATTGTGTATATGGGTAGAAAACAGACCTCTGATGAAAGTGTGTCTATGGACCAAGGAGCAATCGGAAGTGAAAGCGCATCTGTGGACGAACCAGCAGCTGGGGATGCAGGAGGAAGTGTATCTATTGACAAAAACGCAGTCGAGGATGAAGCAGGAAGTGTGTCTATGGACAATTTAGCAGTTGAGGATGACGAAAGAAGCAATGGCAGTAACTCGATGACTGATGACGACAATAAATTGGTGATTAATGAAAAACAAAACGTTTCTGTTTCAGTGCTGACTGATTTCAACAATGTGAAACCTTCAACACAGGACAGAGTGGATGGCGTTTTAAAGAAAACGCAAAATTCACCGCGGAAAGCTGCTGACACGAGCTCTGTCAAGGGTAGACAAACGAGGATATCGACTGGTACAAAACAAAAGAAAAATATACGAAAGAAAGCTTCATCAGCCAGCTGTGACAAAAGTGATCCAAGCTGCCTCTCTGGAAATTTTCAGGAAAAGTTGATGAAAAGGCCCAAGCGACCGTCAAAAGTAGGGAACCCTCTGGAGTGTAACTTTTGTGGGAAACATTTTATGAAAAGGCAGAATTGCATTGAGCATGTGAATATTCAACACACTGGGGAAAAGCCATACATATGTAAAGTTTGCGGTGAGGCATTCAGCAGAAGAGGGGGTTTATCTTCTCACAACAAGACGCATAGGGGAGAATACCACACTTGCCTGGAGTGTGGCAAGAATTTTGGGTGTGGTGTGGATTTGAGGACTCATAGTAGTGTGCATACAGGTGAAAAACCACATCCATGTCCTATATGTGGTAAGCGCTTCCGGATCAGCCAGCAGGTCACCCAGCACATGCGAGTCCATTCAGCAGAGAAGCCTTTCACCTGTTCCATTTGCGGAAAGGATTTTTCCAGAGCAAGCTACCTGAAACGGCATTCTCGAATGCATCAAGACATATGCGTCGTTTGTTCTATTTGTGGGAAATCTTTCAAATACAGAGTCGGGTTAACTCGGCACATGCGAACGGAGCATGGCGATCGGCAGATGATTACGTGCGATGTTTGCGGTAAAGTCATGAAGGGGTGGAGCTCTTTCCAAGAACATCGCCAAAGGCATAACGACGAGAAACCATGCATATGTTCAGAATGCGGTAAGCAGTTTCGCGTGAGATCCGATCTCGCCCAACATGAACGAATTCATAGCAAAGAGAAACAATTCTGTTGTTCTGAGTGTGGTAAAATGTTTTGCCAGAAATTTTACTTTGAAGAGCACTTAAGACTACATACTGGTGAAAAACCTCTCGTATGTCCGTATTGTGGACAGGCGTTCAGAATCCGAGCTACTATGAGAAAACACCTCAAAGCTCAACATCAAGGGATAACGCAGATAGAAGAATCAGAAACGAGTTAAACCCCTTGTTTCTAAAATCCTCGCCACACAGGGAACATCTTGTTGACTGACAAATATTATGCGTGAATAACATAACAGAATCTGGAAGCAGACGCAAGATTGATTGACTGTAGATTTAGAGAGTTAATACTGCTGTCATCGAGAAAAAGGAAGAAATTGCAACTGTGCCACAGACGTTAATTGTTTTGGATTATTTGGTACTGGTTCAATGGATAGATTTCACGCTTTTTCATCCGGGGATTCTCTGATCAGACAAAAGACGAACTGGTCGGCAATAAGTTGGCCACTGTCCAGCCCTCCTTTTGAAGCTAATTGCGCTCGTGTCATGCTAGCGTTACACGAAAAATAAATTTGCCTACCAATGCCGTCAGATCAGAGAAATCCATCTGTATGCCTGATAGACTGGAAAATATCTCCAAACTCGGCACGAACTGGCGTTATCTGCAACCCCCTTCAACTAGTACTTGAATAACTAGGGAACGAGGCAGGAATAAATCTGAAACTTCGTCTTGCGTCGGGGTTATATCTTAGCCTATTTACATGTACTCCTTTATTTGCACAGGATAGTTACTTTCGTTGTTTATTGAATTCTAAATGGAGGCCACACTGGTCCACAGAAGCCTTCAATGAATCGGGTAAAACCAACAGTTCAATATCAAGGTGAACAGCATCATGAATAGAACCCTGAGATAAACAAAAAGAGCCAATTTTGTCATTCTATTGGCTAAATAAGCCAAAATTGATAAAGGGCAATTCAACCGGTTAAGATCCTGGAGCATCAAAATTTTAAATGTCTGGTAGCTTATTCTATCTTTGTGGTTTTAATTCACCCAGGTGTTTGTACTTCCTGATACAAAGGTGATTTTTCGGGATGAAGTACATGCAAATTTTCTGATTCGTATCAAAGATGGGGGAAAATTCCATTATTTAAGGGCAAAATACCAGGTTTCTGCATTTTTCCCTGGAGATTATAACAGTGAGATGGAAAACAATTTCATTACCATCAAAGTTAATGAATATCAGTATATTCTATCCAGTTTGTCAATATTTTAATATTTAACTGGTAGTTTTCGTATTATATAGACACCAACTTGGCGTTACGTGCGTGAAACTCAAATGATAGAAAATGTGTAAGTCTTCCTCGCTGACAAAGTTTTAACTGTATAGTAGGCAAACTTGGTTTCCTCTCACTTTGGATGGAGGTTAACATAATTATTCAATTTTCCCCCAAAAAGGGCATTGTAAGTTATATAATAGCCATGCTGACTGTCACGTACGTAACCCACCCATTATTAGGATGACGTCACTTGTATTTTTACCTACAGATACTACTGAAAAGTGAATCTTCCTTATAATGAGAAGTGATGGGCATATATACATGTATGAAAGTGCACCATTTCCAAACTTTTCTCATTAGTATTTCTCTCGAAATAGGAACAGAAGCTTTTGTTTTTGTTACGTGCGTGACGCATGAAAGATTGAATGAGTTTGGAAATTTACTTTGATGCCCAAGTTACCAGTTTGTATTGGCCAGATTTTGTTTCCCCTCAACTTGACTTTAGGTTTACACACTCATGAAACCATTTAATTTCATAAAGTGGTGTATACAAGTTAATCTGATAGACATTTTGCATATATGTCACGTACGTAACATGCACAATTTACATGTGTGATGTAAGGTCCCGTCCTCTGCACATGTCACTCGACAAATATATGTAGTTTTATTGTTTTGGTGGGAAATTTAATTCTTGCATTTACCAGTTTACCAGCTTTTGAGGCGTTTACTCCATCGGACATCCACGATGCTCAGTCATTAACATCATTTGAGTTGCTTGAGCCGATCTGTCATCACAGCGAATACTTCTTAGTCTTCACATGATCCTCTGCAATAAAAGCGCGACTGAGATGCTAATGCTACGTCTGAGAATTCACCGTATTCTCGGGTCTAATGTTGGGTGCCAAGGGATGCTTTCCTGTGGAGTCATGGTTGCATTTTAGTCGCCAGACGTCTTCAATATTTCCCACCTCTTGCATATCGCTAGGTTTTGTGCTTTTTCTCCGTAGTATCATTGTAAAGGGGAATATCATCTTTTTGTCATAAAAGGGGTACATGTACATACACATGGCATTAGTACCTTAATAAGATATTTTCATAGCTTCTCATAACAAAATTTAAAATACTTTTCCTTGATCTAGTATTCAAGTCTAACATCTAGTGTCCAATAGGCCGAGAGTTTGTCTATTGTATTAGATAATACAGTGATTATGTGGATGGAGCAGTGAAGATAATTAATACATATATACTGAGTTAGTGGCAATATGTATTGTATTACAATGTCGTCTCTATATGGCTGAAGTATTGCTGAACGCGACGTTAAAACCTTAATTCTCTCTCTCTCTCTCTCTCTCTCTCTCTCGCTCTCGCTCTCTCTCTCCCTCCCTCCCTCTCTGTATTACAATGTGCTAGTTACAAACAAACTGAATCTGATGAAGACAGTGAATGTTACATAGTGAGTATATATACATTCAGGACCACATCTACCACTAAATGCATGTACTGCAACACAACCAAGATTTTCTATGATTTGCGCCGCAAACTTAAATTTAGCATGCATATTTGTATGCCGTATTAAAATTTTACTGTACTGCAAATTATTGTTACTTTGTACAAAAACATTTGGTATTTGACCTACTGACCTACTCAACTGAGTAAATTACTTTCTATCTGTTTTAGCAAGATTTTCTAGTGTCAGCTTCATCCACTAGACTTATTTGTACTGTACTTTCACAGCGTTACGCACGTAACGCCAAACTGTCACGCACGTAACGGCACTATTTCTGTAAGCCCAGCTAATTCTTCAACAGATACAGCCATGCTATGTTTTTGTAAGGTGTAGCCAAATGTCTATACCAGAATATCTGAGTAAAACAGAGGAGTTTTGATCACAGGATTCACAGTGCTTTTTCAAGCGAGTCGACTACCCCTACAAATTTTTCAGTTCGTGAGTCACGCATGGAACACAGTGTTTAATGTTGTTCATGTCTTGTGTTTATAATAGATTTATAACTTTGACCACGTAGACTGTTAGAACGAACCCACTTCTATCACAAGCAAAGGTAACATTTAGAGTAGAAGTAAAACATTAACCTGGACAATTTGCTGCCTGAAATGTATTGAAAATTAGCGTGTAGCGGGTGACTAATATATTTTGGATAACGAAAACAATAAAAATGTTTTCAAGAAATGTAATAAATAGTTTCAGTACACATTTTCTTGCCTAATTTACTTTCTGAGAACAAATGGATACGGTATTACAAAACTGCCCCTGTGGGAAAGTATTTTGAAATGGGCATGGTTGCTTCCCGAGATCGGTTTCACGCGTATAGATGATGTTATAACCTGTGGGGCGAACCATATATACCAGTCAGATAGAATTAGTGTACATATATCAGCAGGCATGGAGAATAAGAGGAATGTGGCAAAACTTCATACATAATTTTTTTTTAAACCACTGAATATTTAAGTGCAGCTCGAGTTTCCTCCAGTCCTTCGATGGACTAGCATGTATAGAGCTACATACTTATTGCCTCAGAAATGCGGTTTTCGATGCTACTGGGTGGTCGGGCGGCACCAGCCTCGCATAATTCAATAGCTGATTAACCCCAGTTTTACATGTTCTGTCATTTTATTCCCTCCTACGGGAGTTTTTATTCCACGTCATGTTCTCTACACCGGTCCTGTCAGTAGTATACAAAGCACCGATAAAGCAATATTTGGACGAGTGCGCAGGTGTTTCTACGCAGGTATGTGGAGGTTTCGTGGAGGTCATGGAGAGGTGTGCGCAGGAGTGTTCTGCGCAAGTGTATGACGTTACTTCCGGTCTGCGTGAATCGGGCATGACCTTGGGGGTGTATTCCTCCGCGG
The DNA here is from genome assembly GCA_036873755.1 of Hanleya hanleyi. Taxonomy (NCBI): domain Eukaryota; kingdom Metazoa; phylum Mollusca; class Polyplacophora; order Lepidopleurida; family Hanleyidae; genus Hanleya; species Hanleya hanleyi. The sequence goes on along the minus strand of JAVTVY010038307.1, from coordinate 163,975 downwards.
TGATGCGGTCTGGCGGTGATGCGGTGTGCCTCCGCGGACAGAAATTAGCCCCAAATACGCGGGTTTTCGTGAGAATCATCGGCAATCTTCAGGGGCGGGAGGGGTACCTAATGGACCGATTGGGTCGAGTGAGGTGTCAAAGTGATGCGCTCCTCCAGGGCCATTTAGTCGTGGGCGGGTGTATGTAAATTTAGGATTTTTCCCGAAAATATGAAAAGCGGAACACGGACTTTACCCCTAAAATAGGTTAAAACTCCTATCAACCCTATCGAAAAGGGCTAATATCGGTCCCCCGGACTTATCGGGGTCTGCCTATCAAGTCATGGGTGGGTGCATGTAAAATGAGGATTTGTCCCCGTAAATATAAAAAGCGGAACACGGACTTTACCTCTACAATAGGGGCCTGTATTATACAATATACGGGAAAATGCCTGTATAGGATATGGGGGGGTGGTCATTTTTTTTATTTTTTTTGGTTATTTTACTATAGGTTGTTTTTCACGTCTCGCAACGAAAAACACAATGGGAAGGGTCCGGGACCTAAGCGGTAAAAAATTTTGAAAAGTACCGGCTATGTCTGTATATAGACCCATACTGACTATGGGGTTTAGGTCCATACTGGGAAATTCACATATGTTCATTGTGATATGGGTTGTTTGGTCTTGTTTTTCACGTCTCACCATGCAGAACACGATGGGAGGGGTCTCGGAGCTAAGCGGTGAAATTTCTTGGAAAGTACCTGGTAGGACAGTATATAGGCCCATACTGGCTATGGGGGTATAGGTCCACACTGGGAAATTCACACATGTTCATTGTGATATGGGTTGTTTGGTCTTGTTTTTCACGTCTCACCATGTAGAACACGATGTATAGGATCTCGAAGTTAAGCGGTGAATTTTTTTGAAAAGTGCCGGATAGGTCTGTCCATACTGGGTGGATGTTTTGGGGTCTAGTTGAGCCCATAGTGGTCCTATGGTGTCGTATGAGGTCTTACTTTGAAGCTCTCGTGGAGGAGCACCGACTGAACTAAGGTATCGTTCGTTTTCTATATTGTGCGCATGCGCAGTCTGGTCGTAGTATAGAAAGCAGCCATTTTGGGGGTGTTTGAGGTAGAGATGGACCACTATGGGTGCAAATGAGTCGTGAGAGGTGACAAAGTGAAGCTTTTGTGGGGTAAAGTCAGAATAGTGTGTTTTTTTTTATTGCGCATGCGCAGTTGGGTGTAGTAAGTAAAGTGGTCATTTTGGGGGTGCGTGGAGGTGTGTTTGGGGTAGAGATGAACCATCCTTGGTCCGAATGTGTCGTGTGGGGTGTCATTTTGTAGCTCTCGGGGTGTAGACCCCGATTTGAGGAATGTACACGTCATCGGCGACGTCATCAGTACGAGTAGTAGAGAAAGCGGGAATTTTGGGGAAGTGAAGGAAGGTATTTGGTGTAGAGATGGACAACTATTGGTCCGAATTCGTCGTGTTGGATGTCATCTTGTAGTTCTCGTGGTGCAGACCCCGATTTGAGGGATGGTCACAGCATCTGTGACGTCATCGGTGGCGTCATCAGTACGAGTATAAGCGAAAGTGGGCATTTTGGGACAGTGAAGGAAGGTATTTGGTGTAGAGATGGACCATCCTTGGTCCGAATGCGTCCTGTTGGGTGTCATCTGGTAGTCTACGGGGCGGAGACCACGATTTGAGGGATGTCCACAGCATCAGTGGCGTCATTGGTGACGGCATCAGTACGAGTAGTAGCGAAAATGGGCATTTTGGGGTAGTGAAGGAGGGTATTTGGTGTAGAGATGGACCATCCATATCTGTCATGCATTATACCATATCTTTGCTGAATTATACCATATCTGTCCTGCATTTTACCAAATCTGTGCTGTATTATACCATCTCTTTCATGAATTACATCATATCTGTGCTGTATTATACCATATCTGTCCTGTGTTAAACAATATCTGTCCTGTATTGTATCAAATCTGTCCTGTATTGTACCATAGTTGTCCTCTATTATACCATAGATGTCCTGTATTATACCAAATCTGTCCTGTATTATACAGTATCTGCCCTGTATTATACCAAATCTGTGCTGTATTATACCAAATCTGTGCTGTATTATACAGTATCTGTCCTGTGTTATACCAAATCTGCACTGGTCGGTCAGTTGAAAATTGTAGATATCTTGAATAGGGCGATGACGGTTGAAACAGTGCCGTATCACGGACCAATGGCGCCGAAAGATGTCACTCACTGGATGGGCGTCCTGTAAGAGATCGCTAGGAAGTTTTATGGGCTCGTCCAGAAAATGTTCGATGTTGTCAGGCGTAGGACTCGAAACCGTAACGCTGGGAATCGTTGCACGAACTGTGCGTAAGCCTAAGTCCGTGCGTAAGTCATACTTAGCGTGAGCGTAGCTACGCCGACCCGTGTCACAAAGCCTTTAAATTTACGCAAAGCTGTAAGTTATTGCGTAACTTTAAGTCTGCCCGAGAGTATGCTTAGCGTGAGCGCAACTTCGCTTGCATGTAACCATGCCTGTAGTAGATTAATCTAATGACGTAGTTGTCAAATTTTATGTATCTTATAAAATGTACAATACTTTTGGAGTCATAAAATGGTCGTTCTTTTACTTTTTCTCTCCCTAGCATACGACCTCTCAAAGACAATGTGCAGTATTTCGCACCTCCTTTCACAAAAGAGCGAATACAAGAGTTACGATCCTTAGCCTCAAACGCAGATTGCTCTGACATGTAATTATCGAGGTTAAATATTTACAAAGTCCATTGTAGGCTATGATCATAGCACACTGGTCAAAACTTTGTATCCAATACTAATTAAACATAAATTCCAAGTGATATTTATTGCAGAGGCGAAAATCTGAAACTTACGCATTGCGTAAATGTTGATGTAATTACGTCTGCCTTGCGCCAGGTTCGTGAAACGCGTGTAGAGCCGGGCGTAGTGTGAGCGCAACGCAGGTGTAAGTCCTTACGTCGATCTTAACTGACGCAAGTTTCGTGCAACGATGCCCTGGGGTCCGGCTGGATATCCAGGCTCTGCTGAACTGTGGGTATAGGCGGGTCCTCCGTCATGGCATCACCAGTGGCGTTCGTCTCCCCGGGCTCATCTTCACTGGGTCTGACCTTCCGCGGCTCCTCTTCAGTGGGAAGTTGTCGCTCATGCCATGATATCGGGGCATGAATCAAACGTTGGTGTCTCAGAAACTGACTGGTCAGTTTGAAAAGCCGACCACATTCCTCGCATGGACGCTTGGGTGGCCCACGAATTGAACGTTCATGGCGCAGTAAAGCAACTTCCCGATTAAATGACCGTGCGCAGGTTATACAAGTATACCGTCTGCCGTTGCAGCGCTAGATATTAAAATAAATAATTAAATAATGAATAACAATAACAATGAGGAAATATAAATACTAGTAGAGAAGAGTCGCTATGTACAAGTCGTTAAGTCTGTTATTGGTTTTTATACCGGAAAATATTTGTTATAATCGCGTGGATGATTCCTTTGTCTCGGTACCCCGTAGTACGCACAAAGCCGTCCAGAAAAAAACTGGGAGAACCAGGGCGCTTTCAGGATTATTCGAGACGGCTTCCCTAACGACGCCCTTGGGAACAGGGTGGGTCCTTCCAGAAATCTGTGCCTGTAACAATTGCTTGGAGTGTGTAGTGGGGTACAGAACGGCAGGTCTACGTGTGTGGACAGTGGATTTTACTTCCGGGATCTTGTCAACATCCGGGTTTCCAAGTGGGTTTTTTCCCGTCGTTTCTCCGTCTTCCATCCTGGTACTGTGGGTGTACTCCAGGGATTCTTCCATACGACATGGAATAGACTATGGGTCCGTTTTTCGGCCACCAATTATCGTAAAATTTTCAACCCAAATCATTTATATGTATATATTTTATGAAAGAGCATGATTAAACTATCATTTTAAGACATAGCACTGCTACGTTATAGAAAAATGAATCTCGAACATTCCATTTCAGGCTTGCTTCATTTTTCGTAGAAAACCCCTTAAAATGTCGAAAAATGGTCAAATTCGGCTCAATTTCCAGAAAAATTTGTAAGAGCGATTTCAATTAAACTTCTTACCCACCTTCCCTAGCTAGCGTGCTATAAAAGGGAAGCGGCCTGGCCGTTTCATCAGACACTCTGTCAACCACCAAGATGTTCACTTGTACTACGTGCTCGAAATCATTCACTCGTCTCCACGACTTGCGCCGCCATGAGGCTACCAAGCACGAAGGAACCGCCCGGTATAGCTGTACGATATGTACACTGTCGTTTCAGCGCCCGGATCATATCCAGCGCCACGAACGTTCAATTCATGGGCCACCCAAGCGTCCATGCGAAGAATGTGGTCGGCTTTTCAAACTGACCAGTCAGTTGCTGCGACACCAACGCACACGACACCCTATTCCGCAGCCACGTTTGCAGGAAGAGGAGCCCGTAGGCACCAGTATCGAGACAACGGAACTCCCACCCATCGCACGAGGACCGATGATGATGATGTCGCCCGAATTCAATAGTCAAATTCCGACCTTGGGTCAGATTTTGTACGACGTGAAGGGCAAAGTACACTTCGTAGACGAACCCATAAATGTTCCTAGCGATCTGTTACACGAAGACCATCCAGTGAGTGACATCTATCGGCGCCATTGGCTCATGATCCGGCACTGTTTCTACCGTCATCGCCCTATTCAAGATATATACAATTTCCGACTGACCGACCTCGCCCGTCTACGCAGCTACGTGGAAGCCATCTTCAACGATCAAACTACGGCCTTCAAGTTGAATCTGGCGTTTGATTATGTGCTGCAGCATAAGGACACAGACCAAGCCCGATACGTTTACCCGAGCAGCAACATCCGGGTATTTCACCAACCGTTTACCATCGTTAACCGGGCGTCGCTAGAGACGATGCTGGAGAAACTGGACACCGCGGATACCTTGGAATGGGCCCAACAACAACGCCCCAACACACAATGGGTCGTAGAGTGGGTGACCAATGCCACGTTTTTCGTTACCAAGCTGACCGACCACCCCCATCGGCTGAATGCGTCACCTATGCACTGATGAATACCATAACATAACATATACTGTATATGTCTACATGCTGACCGTTGACGGCGTCAACGCCACGTGGTGGTGGTGGTGGTGGTGGTGTGAGGATAATAAAACGTTACGCAATGCGCCTGTTGTTGATGTTTCTTGGTTGTGTTTATATTGAATGGGTCTGAGCATATTGATGCGATGAGAGGAAGTTTTCGGAGAGAACGTAACTCTACATTGTACACGGATGGGCACAAACACACACACACACAGGCGCAATGCGGCTCATGAAAAACCCGGATGTAAGCTGAGGACCCGGATGTAAAACCACAGTACCCGGATGGAAGACGGAGGATCGACGGGAAAAACCCACTTGGAAACCTGGATGTTGGCAAGATCCCGGATGTAAAATCCACTGCCCACCCACACACACACACACAAACACACACGCAATGCGGCTCAGTCGTACACCAGTACATCTCGGTCCTCGACTTGAGGTAGTTGAATTGAGTGTGCTAAAAATAGATCACCAGCTAGCGTGCTATAAAAGGGAAGCGGCCTGGCCGTTTCATCAGACACTCCAACCACCAAGATGTTCACTTGCACAACTTGCCAGAAGCCGTTTACTCGTCTAGACAATTTACGTCGCCACTAGACCGCCGCCCACAACGGCGGACGGTATACTTGTATAACCTGCGCACGGTATACTTGTATAACCTGCGCACGGTCATTTAATCGGGAAGATGCTTTACTGCGCCATGAATGTTCAATTCATGCACCACTCAAGCATCCATGCGAGGAATGTGGTCGGCTTTTCAAACTGACCAGTCAGTTGCTGCGAAACCAACGTTTGATTCATGCCCCGGTACCATGGCATGATCGACAAGTTCCCACTGAAGAGGAGCCGCGAAAGTTCAGACCCAGTGAAGATGAGCCCGGGGAGACGAAAGCCACTGGTGATGCGATGACGGAGAGCCCGCCTATACTCACAGTTCAGAAGAGCCTGGATATCCAGCCGGACCCCAGCGTTACGGTTTCGAGTCATACGCCTAACAACAACATCGAACATTTTCTGGACGAGCCCATAAATCTTCCTAGCGATCTCTTACAGGACGAGTGGCATCTATCGGCGCCATTGGTCCATGATACGGCACTGTTTCAACCGTCATCGCCCTATTCAAGATATCTACAATTTCCGACTGACCGACCTGGCCCGTTTACATAGCTACCATCTTCAACGACCAAACTACGGCCTTCAAATTGAATGTCGCTTTCGGGTACATCTTACGCCACAAAGAGACGAACTAGTTACGGTATTATTATCCCAGCAATAATACATATGTGTTTGACCAGCCGTTCACTATTACCAATCGTGCGTCACTGGAGACGATGATGGAGAAACTGGACACCGTGGATCCCTTGGAATTGGCTCAACAACAACGCCCCAACACCAAGTGGGCAGTGAAGAGGGTCACCAATGTTACGTTTTTCGTGGTTAAACTGATCAACCGCCTCGGCTGAATGCGTCACCCGTGCACTGATGAATACCATAACATGCCGTACATACTCTATATGTCTACATGCTGCTCGTTGACTTGAGCTCAGTAAACATTTGTACCTAATTGAATTGAGAATTTGAATTGAGTTTATTCACCATATATGCACAGCAGTATAGTATAAGAATAGTGATATCATTATAGATTTGATGGCCTCATATGTGGCGGGAATAAAACCCCAAAGGGCTTGATCTATCCCGAATGAGTACGTGAATATATACATATGTAAAACGGCATAAATTGTAAGAATAAGTAAGAAGTATAATGACATGTAGATGCTAAATAGGGTCTTTTGAGTTTAGAGGCGGTGAATAAAACATACATATATATATAGCCTCAAAAGTAGCAGACGAGGAGTATATACAGGAGTTATTTAAGAGCTAGAGAGATGAATATACGCTAATACACGAGTTTGTAACTTACAAAGCGTATATACAGAACGTACTGAGATACAGCATCATGAAGTCATGAAGAGAATAAAGATGGAGTACCAAAAATTGACGCAGAAGCAAACTTTATGATACGAGCGGCAGGTAGTTAAGTTAGCATGCCAACATACTAATGTGACGGTGCGTTAAATAATAAAACATAGTGTTGTTTGATATGTTTTGCTGTGAACATACTAAACATGCCCAGGGCGGCTCCCCCAGCCTGGGTATGAAGTAACATTGGGGATAATAAACTGTATGAACACTGCTGAACTTGCTGTTATTCGCGACAACCGCTATCCGATTGTATAATACAGAACATATATTGTATAATACAGGACATATATGGTACAATACAGGACAGATATGGTATAATACAGCACAGATTTGGTATAATACAGGACAGATACTGTATAATACAGCACAGATTTGGTATATTACAGCACAGATTTGGTATGATTTTTGATTGATTGTTTATTCATCATTCAAATAAATAATATGTACATGGAATAGAACAGTGATAGAATGACGGGAATAAAACCCCAGGCATGCCAGGGGGCTTGTTGTATCCCAAGAGTATTTGTAATAGCAGTAGTACTGATTTGGCATGAAGAGCTGACTTACGAGCATAATCATAAACATATATGTACAGTGGTCAATTACTAGTCAGAGAATAATTATATAAATCAGAAATATCTGTTTTCAATAAAAGAGGTTGTTTTAGAATATATACTGCGGTCACTATATTTGAGCCTTGGAATATTCAAAATACCTTTTAAATATAATTGTGAATACACCATCAGATAGTCTTTGATTTTGATTGATAATAGCCAGATTCAGGATGGAGAAAATATGCGTTTCAGATGGGACTTAAACAATGAGAATGATTGACAAGATTTCAGTCCAATTGATAAACAATTCCAAATTCGTGTTGCCTTTGACTTTGTTGAATAAAATGATAAATTTGAGAAGATCCGTGCTGTATAAAGATTGAAGTTGGCTTGTCTAGTTGGATAGGAATGGACTTGGGAGAGTTTTGTGAAATAGTTTGAGAACTTGGCCGGGATGGAAAGAGCATTGTTGATACATTTGTGCGTAAATAGCAGAATAAGATAGTCATTGATTTTAGAGAGCGGTAAGATGTTTAATTGTTCAAGTAATGGGTTGGTGTGGGCAAGTTTATTACTGAATGTTATTATACGGATAAGTCTTTTCTGAAGAATCACAAGAGGTTTTAGATGGGTTGGGAATGTTGGGACACCAGGTGACAATAGGAGACGTAAGAGTAGAATAGAGCATAATATAGCATTATGAATGTTTTTCTGTTGAGGCAATTTCGTATATTATTGATTACACCGATATTTCTAGCCATTTTGGATGAAATTTCGTCAATGTGAGTTTGCCAGTTAAGTTTATCATTAAAATAAACTCCAAGAAATTTGAAAGTACGAACAGACTCAATTTCCAGACCAAAGATTGATACATTCGGTATATTAGTATGGGGAGACCTATTCGGTTTGAAGAGTATATATTTGGTCTTTTTTACATTTAGTGAGAGTTTGTTGCAGAAAAACCAGTTATGTCAGTTTTCAAGTTCCTGGGACATAATGTCCACTAGTCTGGTGGGATCAGTGTCTGAAAGGGTGGCACTTGTATCATCTGCGAAAAGATTTATATTCAAGATTGATGAGGCTTTATTTATATCATTATGTATACTAAGAATAGTATCGGGCCAAGTATTGATCCTTGGGGAACTCCCGTGCAAATTGAATTAAGAGACGATAGGATACCATTATATGATACACACTGTGAGCGAGAAGATAGATAGCTGCGAAACCAGTCGTTTGCCATACCACGGAAGCCGTAGTAATTGAGTTTATACAGGAGAATTTCGTGATTAACTGTATCAAAGGCTTTGGAGAGGTCAAGAAAAGTGGATATGCTGAACTGTTTCTGTTCCTTAGCTGCAACAAGCGTGTCATATAATCGTGATCGGTATAACACAGGACAGATACTGTATAATACAGGACAGATTTGGTATAATACAGGACAGATATTGTTTAACACAGGACAGATATGGTATAATACAGCACAGATATGGTATAATTCAGGGCAGATATGGTATAATACAGGACAGATATTGTACAATACAGGACAGATGTGGTATAATACAGGACAGATATTGTTTAACACAAGCGTGTAACAAGCGTGTCATATAATCGTGATCGGTATAACACAGGACAGATACTGTATAATACAGGACAGATTTGGTATAATACAGGACAGATATTGTTTAACACAGGACAGATATGGTATAAAACAGCACAGATATGGTATAATTCAGGGCAGATATGGTATAATACAGCACAGATGGTATAATACAGCACAGATTTGGTAAAATGCAGGACAGATATGGTATAATACAGCAAAGATATGGTATAATGTATGACAGATATGGATGGTCCATCTTTTCACCATATACCCTACTTCACTGCCCCAAAATGCCCACTTTCGCTACTACTCGTACTGATGACGTCACCAATGACATCACAGATGCTGTGGACATCCCTCAAATCGTGGTCTCCACACCGAAGGCTACAAGATGACACCCCACAGGACGCATTCGGACCAAGGATGGTCCATCTCTACACCAAATACCTTCCTTCACTTCCCCAAAATGCCCACTTTCTCTACTACTCGTACTGATGACGTCACCGATGACGTCACAGATGCTGTCAAATCGGGGTCTGCACCACGAGAACTACAAGATGACACCCCACACGACGCATTCGGACCAATAGTGGTCCATCTCTACACCAAACACCTTCCTTCACTTCCCCCAAATGCCCACTTTTTCTACAATTCGTACTGATAACGTCACCGATGACGTCACAGTTGACGTGTACGTTCCTCAAATCGGGGTCTACACCCCGAGAGCTACAAAATGACACCCCACACGACACATTCGGACCAAGGATGGTCCATCTCTATCCCAAACACACCTCCACGCACCCCCAAAATGACCACTTTACTTACTACACCCAACTGCGCATGCGCAGATTGATGCGACTTGCAATAAAAAAAACACGCCAATCTGACTCTACCCCCACAAAAGCTTCACTTTGACACCTCCCACGACCCATTTGGACCCATAGTGGTCCATCTCTACCCCAAACACACTCCCACGCACCCCCAAAATGCCTGCTTGCTATACTACAACCAGACTGCGCATCCGCACAATATTGAAAGCGGACGATACCTTATTCCAGTCGGGTGCTCCTCCACGAGAGCTTCAAAATAAGACCTCATACGACACCATAGGACCAATAGGGGTTCACCTAGACCCCAAAACGTCCACTGAGCCAGTAGGCCTATGGGCCTATATACAGACCTACCCGGTACTTTTCAAAAAAATTCACCGCTTAACTTCGACACCCTTCCAATCGTGTTCTACATGGTGAGACGTGAAAAACAAGACCAAACAACCCCCGTATCACAATGAACATGTGTGAATTTCCCAGTATGGACCTATACCACCATAGCCAGTATGGGCCTATATACAGACCTACCCGGTACTTTCCAAAAAGTGTCACCGCTTAGCTTCGAGATCCCTCCCATCGTGTTCTACATGGTGAGACGTGAAAAACAAGATCAAACAACCCATATCACAATGAACATGTGTGAATTTCCCAGTATGGACCTATAGCCAGTATGGGCCTATATACAGACCTACCCGGTACTTTCCAAAAAGTTTCACCGCTAAGCTTCGAGACCCATCCCATCGTGTTCTACATGGCGAGGCGTGAAAAACAGGACCAAACAACCCATATCTCAATGAACATGTGTGAATTTCTCAGTATGAACCTATACCCCCATAGCTAGTATGGGCCTATATACAGACCTACCCGGTACTTTTCAAAAAATTTCACCGCTTAACTTCGGGACCCTACCCGTCGTATTTTTCGTGGCGAAACGTGAAAAACAATACCAAACAACCCATAGTAAAATCCCAAAAAAAATTGACCACCACACATACCCCATACAGGCATTTTGCCGTATATTGTATAATAATATTGTAGAGGTAAAGTCCGTGTTCCGCTTTTTATATTTTCGCGGACAAAATCTCATTTTACATGCACCCACCCATGACTGAATAGGCAGACCCCGATAATCCCGGGGGACCGACATTAGCTCTTTTGGATAGGGTTGATAGGAGTTTTCCCCTATTTTAGGTGTAAAGTACGTGTTCCACTTCTTATATTTTCGGGACAAATCCTAAATTTACATACTCCCACCCCTGACTGAATGACCCTGGAGGGGCGCTTCACTTTGACACCTCACTCGACCCAATCGGTCCACTAGGGACCCCTCCAGCCCCTGAAGATTGCCGATGATTCTCACGAAAACCCTCGTATTTGGGACTATCACCGCGGAGGATGAATTCCCCAAGGTCACGCCCGATTCACGCAGACCGGAAATGACGTCATACACTTGCGCAGAACACTCCTGCGCACACCTCCCCATGACCTCCATGAAACCTCCACATACCTGCGCAGAAACACCTGCCCACTCCAAATATTGCCTTATCGGTGCTTGGTATACTACTCCTGTCACTATAAACACAACTTGTTCAGTTGTAGTTTCATTTTCAAAACAGCGAATCGGCATCTATTACAGGCGATACAGTGTGATAAAACTCATCAAACTTGGGCTCATCATGGCGGGAAATTATTCAGATATAGATTGATATGAGACTTTTGCAGCTATACGGGCAAATAAGTGTTTTAGAAACGAGTGATCGAGGTTGGCACACTTGCTCCACGCGATTATGGTTGGCGCTGGTAGACAAAATTTCACAAATAGCCAACCGGGTTAATTCGATTTAGTCCTAGGGCTAAATCGACCAATTGTAATACATTTCCTAAACCCCGGATTATATTCATTTAGTTATCGGACTAAATGGTTTAGCCCTCGGGTTGATTTGATCCAGTCCTGGACTGAATGATTTAACCCGCGGGCTAGATGATTTAACCCGCGGACTAAATGATTTAGCCCGCGAACTAAATGCACTTAACCCTAGGTCTAATTCGATTCTCTTAGGGCTAAATTGACCAATTATAATACATTTCCTAAACCTCGGGTTATATACATTTAGCTCTCGTACTAAACGATGTAGCCCTCGGGCTTGAATATTGAACCCTTGGAGTGATTGATTCAGTCCTCGGACTAAATGATTTAATCCTCGGACTGAATGATTTAACCCGCGGACTAGATGATTTAACCCGCGGACTAGATGATTTAGCACGGGGGTTAGATTATTCCCAGCTAACAATTTAACGTTGTCAGAACGTTGTGACAACGTTACACTTTCGTTGTGGCAACGTTGTCGTAAAACGTTGTAGCAACGTGATATTGTGAAGTTTTGTAGATGTTCCCTAACGTTGTGGCTGGACGTTAGAAATTAACGTTATAATAAAGTTGTGACACTTTTGTTGTGACAACGTTGTGGTAAAACGCTGCAGCAACGTGATCTTGTTAGTCCAGTCAATCTACGGTCAAAAATAGCCCAACCTGGAACAAATTGCAACAGAAATAATTTTTCGAGCATCTGGTTCAGAGAGCTTTGGTGTAAAACATATCAAAAGTCCTAAGCTGTTGCTGTGGTGGAAAGCGGTGAAATTTATAGTTGAATCAGGGGTGTTCAAAAGCCCATTTTGGAGAAAATAACGTCAGAAAAATACGGCCGTTTAGGGGGTGGAGTAGATTAATCCTGAAATATATGTACATATATGCGATTTCCATGAAATGCTTCATCTACTTCATGACATAGTGGATTATTCTTAGCTTCTCTCCCCAAAGAAAGAAGAGTTCGTGCTACTGAACAACATTCAACTCAATAGAGGCCAACTTTTAGCCACAACTTTTATATAGTCGATCTGTAACCTAATTCCTATCCGCGACGTTTCGGTCAAGATATCAGCTAATACTTTACGTAGAGCTGTGAAAGTTAGTATATCATCCTAACCAATTTTGTATACTTTTCTGTCAAAGTTTCAACAAAATATGTGCAAAATCAGAGAAAGTCGCCAATACAGGCCATGTTATTTTACTGATGATGTCGGATGGCCAGGTCGTATACTGCAAAGTTGAGAAGACGACGTCATTGTGACCAGAAAATAACCTGGGCGGTATTGACAAATTTCTTTAGTTTTTAATGTATATTGTTGAAACTCTCACAGAACATTATACAAAATAGGTTAGGACGATATAGGAGGTTCCACTGCTTTACAAAAAGCATCAGCAGATACTTTGGCCGAAACGTCGCGGATAGGAATTATGTTATACATGTAGACAGTTTTCATCTGTAATTGCCCATATTTCAATTGCTGGGTTTATAATGCAACATACTATTTTTCAGTTGGCATCGAGTAGGAATGCGAATTTGGTTCACAGATTTGAGAGTGAGGTCAAACAAATCCGTATGCTCTTTATATTTCAGGGAATATTCGACGTTAAATGCAGTTGAAGAAAGGGAGGTTTTCATACATTACCGCATTCATTATGTTTGTACGGATTGGAAATCTGAAGAAATTCAACCCATAATAGTGAAGTTCCTTTATCTTTGGAAAGGTGAGTAGTATAGAAAAGACGGGAAAGGTCAACTTTTCATGGGAGGTAAATCTTGGTGGCGGTAGGTGGCGTTGTGGTTATGGATTGCATCAGCCTTGGCTAGATGCCAAGTTTTGAGTTCCTCCGGGTACAATTGAAGGGGGTACTTGGTCAACACAGAAGAGTTCCAAAGGGGAGTTAACTCCCGATGTCGGTGCTGATTTTTTGTCATAGTTATGGTTTTCTCCCCTGATTCGAACATTTGCATATTAAATCTATACGGGAAAATGCCTGTATGGGGTATGGGATATCCGATGGGGTCGAGTGAGGTATCATTGTGAAGCTTAGGTGAAGGGGCATCTGATGGGCTGGGTGTGGAGTTGAAATAGCGTCATGCTGCGCATGAGCGGGTGACCAAGCGTATGGAAATAGACGTTTTGGAGCTAGGGAAGCCACTCATGGGCCGATTGGGTCGAATGGGGTATCCATGTAAAGCTTATGTAAAGGGGCATCTGACTGGCCTAGGGGCTCGGGCGTTGTCACCAATCTGCGCATGCGCATGGTATGGAAATAGACGTTTTAGGGTCTAGGGGAGCCCCTAATGGGTCGATGGAGTTGTATGAGGTATCCATGTGAAGCACACATGAGGGGGCATCTGACTGAACTAGTGGCTCGGTCGTTGTCTCCATTCTGCGCATGCGCAAACAGGAAATTTTGGGAAAAGGGTATGGAAATAGACGTTTTGGGATCTAGGGAAGCCCCTAATGGTCCGATTGAGTCGAGTGAGGTATCGATGTGAAGGACACATGAGGGGGCATCCGCCTGGACTAGTGGCTTGGGTGTTGTCACCATTCTGCGCATGCGCGGTGGCCCGAGGGTATGGAAATAGACGTTTTGGGATCTAGGGAAGCCCCTAATGGGTCGATTGGGTCGAGTGAGGTATCAAAGTGAAGCTTATGTGAAGGGGCATCTGCCTGGCCTAGTGTCTCGGCCGTTGTCACCATTCTGCGCATGCGCAGACAAGGAATTGTGGGAAAAGGGTATGGAAATAGACGTTTTGGGGTCTAGGTAAGCCCCTAGATGTCCGATAGAGCCGTATGAGGTATCAATGTGAAGCACAGATGAGGGGGCACCCGCCTGGACTAGTGTCTCGGCCGTTGTCACCATTCTGCGCATGCGCAAACAGGGAATTGTGAGCAACGCCCGCCAACGCCAAGCTCAACGCTTCAACGCCCTGGTGAATTAGCCCAAAAGCTCTGATTTTCATGGAATTGTCATTAATATATTGGAAATGCAGTGACGCCCGTCAACGCTCGTAGTTACGCCTTAACGCGCTAGCATAGCGCCTTGACGCCATGATATAGACCGGAGAGAGAAAACAACAACAACAAGGATGACACATGAGAGAACAACAACAACAACAACAAGTTTTTTTCATATAGTTTATTTTCTCCTCCATAATAACATACCCACGCTGGGGGAGCCGCGTTGGGTATGTTTACAATTCAAGAAAGACTCTTGTCCAATCAGAGACCGCCATTTGGTCCTGCCATATTCGTTCTTGCCCGTTAGATGTATTCTCGGCTGCACTTGTCCAATCAGAATCCGTCCTTAAGAAAATTCCATCTTCGGCCCTGTTCGCTCTCAGCCGTTTGTTCTAATCGGCGTCGGTCAGGCCTGGATATTCGTTGGGCAGCATATCCTGAAACAGTTGTTTGCGCATTCTTATCGCATTTTCCAGGGCCTCGGTGGGTGGTAAACCCATATCCTCTTCAAGTGACGCTTGGTCTTCATGATGGATCTGTGCGTGGGGTCCCCTTTCATTTCAAGCGGTAGTAAGGTATACTCTTCATAGATCGCCATGGCTGTTTTTCTGATGCGGGGCCGCATTTCGGTGAACGCCTGTTGTAAGTTATCCTGTCCCGCGTCCTCGATCGCTTCATCGTGAGTATTGATAGCTGCTGTCACAATACGATCCCAGAAGGTAGGTTCTGCCTCACTTTCCTGGGATGGGGGCTGACTATCTGAGGTCAAGCTCTCCATATCAGTAGATAGACTGTCAGCAATCTTGGATTCGGTATCAGTCGATGCACTCTCATCAATCTCTGTATCAGCATCTGCCTCAACGGGCTCCTCGGCGTCTTCAGTCCCATGTATATTTTTCTGGTGTCGCATCATATCGTAATGTCTGGTGAACGTGCGTTCACACTCAGAACAAGTATAAGCCATGTTGACGGTTGAACGGCGACTGTGGGTGTTTTGGGAATACACTCGCTTTCATAGACAGTAACGCCCACCAACGCCCACTGTTACGCCGTAACGCCCTATATATACGCCTTAACGCTCGTCTCAACGCTTTAACACACTTTCTTAACGCTTTAACGGCATTTAATGATGCGTTCAAACAAATGTTGCTTTTGTCCTATTGCTCTGACATACGCCGCTTTCCAGTTCATGCCCGAGGTTTTCAGCATCGACGCTGTTCTTTCGATTTCCATATGGACTGGGTCCTTGTCCAACAATTTCATATGGGTCACGAGGTCGACATACTGCTGACGTAAAGCCCGTCGTAGTCTGGGTGCCAATCTGTTATGGGCTAAAATTGCAGCTTCTTTTTTCGAATGAGCGGAAGACGATATTTGGACTCCAAAATCCTCACAAATCTATATTAGATTACCATTCTCGATCGTTCCCATATCTAAGAACAAATAAAGATAACGAAGGTTAGAAAAACTGGCAGAAAAATACAAATCCGGTGATATGCTCACCAACTTGCCCAAATCAGGGTTTCAGGTAATTCCTTACAAAGTCAATCAATTTTAATTAAAAAATTAGCTGTAACCGTGAATTTGTAATGCATTTTTATTGCTTATTATTCTCAACGAACTCATAGCTATATTTCATCCTCTTCTTTGGCATTCAGGGACCTCTGATTCAGTCCAAGTGTGATCGCCGATCTATAGGTGTGAATCAATTTTTACATTTTGTTCATTTTTACATCATGTTTTAATTAACAATTTTCGAAGTTTTAACGGGGAAAGATGTTTTGTTAATAAGCAGATTCGGATTCAGCACCCTTGAAATATCCTAAAACAACTTATTACCAGCTTGTACCAAACAATGCCTCAGGAACATTTTCTAGAGGCTTCTTCTGAATTTTCCACCTGTCTATTATATCGAATTGAGCTGCCAGCGACATTGCGTGGTGTCGTCGATTACGCGATTTTTGAGGCGATTCAGCTCTAACCCCAGCCAGTGACAGTCCGTCAGAAGTAACACATCGTCATGGCGCAAGAGGTTATGGAGCGGACTAGGCTAGGCAGTGAAGATTCATTGACTAATCAATCAGTTCAAATTAATGTTTGTCTCGTTTTCTTACATATTAGCAATTAAAGTCATTTTCAGAGTGATGTTTTTCTACCGACTGTCATATAAATATTGACATAAATACCAGAATTGCTAAGTTCTTATGCATACTAAACTTGTCCAGCCATGTATTGTGCTCTAAGTTCTTTGGCGTCAATTATGAATTTTCCCACAGAGATAATCCCTTTTTTAGACTGGAAAGTTAACAATAGTTTTAATTTTTTAAGGGACGGCCATGACCAGTAATATTTCTTAAAACATTGTTTTCTTAGGGCAGAGTACAGTGGACAGCAATGTAGAAAATGAAATTCATCCTCCACCATACCGGAGCTACAGACCTTACAAATACGATTAGGTTTCGGGATATTATTGTATCGACCGATTTTAAGTTCTAGCCTATTAAATGCTTTTAGTCCGCGGATTAAATAATGCTATCGAAGATTAATTCAGTCAGTCTGAGGGGTTAAATATTCAAGCCCGAGGGCTAAATCGTTCAGTCCCAGAGCTAAATGAATGTAATCCGGGGTTTAGGAAATGTATTACGATTGGTCGATTTAGTCCTAGGATTAAATCGAATTAGCCCTAGGATTAAATCGAATTAACCTGAGGGCTATTTGTGAAATTTTGTCCACTAGCGCCAACCATACACGATCGCGCAAAAACCTCACATTATTGAGGCGATAATCCTACGCTCTCGCTACCAGCCCTTTCTTCTCACTTTCGCTTGTATTCTAGGTGTAGGCTACAGGTAAACTATGGTGTAAACCTGTAGCCCTACCCATGTCGTGTCCATTAATAATCGTCGGCCGTAGTGGAAAAGGGCGTGTGGATAAAGGTTAGAGGAAAATCGAGTTACACCAAGCGTTAAGTGGAAAAGCAAGTAACAAAGATTATGTAATTAACCTCGTACAATTTCGTCATACAAATATCAGTTATGTCGGTCTATATGCCATTCCAATAGGCAGTCGATCGACACACTGCATACCCGATTCACTCAGGATAAACTACACTGCCGCTGCGCCGAGTAACATATCCTCCGAGCGCGTTAGAAAGGAAAATAATGGAAACCGAAGCGATAGTCTTCTTAGGTTGAGCATGGAGTCGATGGTATACTGGTACACGGAACATCATGAGAATAAAAGTCCGAATGTTGAAGCATGTCCTCAAAAGGGACAACACCTTATCCAGCTGAAGATGAATACAGTTGTCAGAAAATTGGCAAAGAAGATACAAGTTGGCATGACATGTATCAACGGTCATATTAGTGAGGTGGCTTAGCAAAAAGATCGTGACACGCTGGACCAAAGCACCGAACTTGGCACATCCATCACTTGAGGCATACAGAACAATATCAGAAGGGGTGCCCATTGCTCTGGGCCGTGTGACGCCCTCTGGCCCCCAAAAGGGCATATAAGGGAAAATATTATCATTGAAAACATAGTTGGCTTCCCAATCGCTTCATGATTTTCGTTATCCTTGAGGCCAGGAAGCTGAAACTTGCCACATTATATCTTTGGTTCCAGCGCTACAATAAAATGTAACAAAATTGAAGATGGCCTCTATGATGATGTCACAGTGACGTCATATTATAAAAATAAGCCATTTTATTGACGATTTTTCTGATCGATTTTTCAAATTTTGTATTTGTGCCATTTTCTTCGCTCAAATTGCCTTGTAAATCAGTAAATAATCATCTGATATAAAATAAAATATTATTATGCACTTTCACGAGACAAAATACACCAATTTGGAAGAAAATACGACAAAAACACAACTGCCGTCCATTTTGAATTTACCCATGATGCTCTTCTCCGAGAATTAAATGGCCCTGATATGATTTGCTATATGGACACAAGGTGCCAGCTCTCAACACTTCCGAGCATCAGAGAAAATTTTATTGGGAAGAGCGGAAGGGGGGGGGGGGAGGGAGGGGCTGAAGGTGAATCCAACAGTAACAATTGACGCAGGATCCTCCCTATTCAGTATCATTTTACTAGTGGGTGTGCCTGCAGAACCGGCATATAATTGGAGTAGTGCACGTGTCCTGAAACATGCACATGTAAATGTGTAAATATAATAGTATTGTCACCCAGTGGGAATAAGGTGTAGTTTCAGACCCCTCCCCCAATCTGCCCCTGAACCTGAAATCGTCCTAAGAACTCTCGGTCATGTCAATAGCGACGGATAGAAGTCAACGTGTTATTTTAATGTTAATTTCATGTTCCTGTCCCTCAATGGGCGTTAAATGCAATTTCCGATCCTTTTTCTGTGTCTATTCACTCTCTGAGATCCATATAATTTTCCTGAAAATGTTTGACAGGTTTTTGACCAAAAAAACTTCAATATTGCGGGCCTCTATTTTCACACTCGAATTAGATACGCTAGCTCGTGAGCTGTGATGACAGATCAACTCAAAACAAATAACTAATCGGATTTTAATGGATGAGCATCGAGGACGTCTGATGAAGTAAACGCCTCAACATGGGGTGAATCTGGTAAATGCTAGAATACCATAAAAAACTGTCCAGTCTTGGACATTTCCATCTTTTCCGCCCATTTTACGAGATGAAAAGCTGAATTTTCAATTTTTACAAGGATAAGGGGCGATTGTTTCCTTTTACACATGCGATTATGTAAACCTAATTGGTATAGGTGGTTTCAGCCACCCGGCTCTCCCTTCTCAAAAAACTTTTCTCTGATACTCCAAAATGAAGAAACGTCGAGGGCTGTAACTTAGAGCAGTTATAGCTTATAATACTGATGTTATTTTTTAGCCTGTTGCATAAAACTCGGAGCACAGCTTCATGAGTAAATTCATAATGGATAACATTAGGGTGTACCAGAAAGTTCTGTTTTTATCGTATTCCTTCAAAATTAATGTGTTGTTCTTCGTAAAAGTGCTCAAAAGTATTTTATCTCAAATAAGATGATTATTTACTAATTTACCAGGCAGTTTCAGTGAAGAAAATTCCACAAATAAAAAATGGGAAAAATCGGTCCGAAAAATCGTCCGCAAAATGACTTATTTTGGGAATATGATGTCACTGTGATGTCATCATGGCCGACATCTTGGATTTGGTGACATTTTCCGGTAGCGCATGAACCAGTGATACAGTGTGGCAAGTTTCAGCTTCCCAGCCTGAAGGATAATGAAAATAACGAAGCTGTTTCCAGGCTAACTATTCTTTAAATAACAATATTGCCCCTCAGATGCCCTTTTGGGGGCCAGAGGGCATCACACAGCCCAGAGCAAAGGGCACCCCTTCTGATATTGTTCTATATGCCTCAAGTGATGAGTGTGCCAAATTTGGTGCTTTGGTCCAGCGTGTCACGATCGCCCCAAAATATGGCCCTAAGCCACCTCACTATATTGAACTCAGTTCCCGTCGTCTTCTTGTCAGGTGTTCTGACTAATCGGCTGTCGTGATTTGCCGCCCAGTGCCCCAGCCAGCCGTAGACTGCTAAAGTCAAAGTCAGTGCAACACCGTATATCTGAAAGTAGGAGGTATACAATCTGATGGAATGAGAATGGGTTTAGATAGGCAAGGTGAACAATTTTGTTATCAAATAAGTTAGACTACGTTTGTTTAAAAAAAAAACATATTTCAGAATAAAAATTTTCAAGATATAGGCTACTAAAATATGAGATTTTAAATGAGCGTATATATAGGTCTACGCTCAACCTGGGATGCAATATGATCCCTGGGTTTAACCCCGTGAGCAGGTTGCGGGCTGGATGTGGGGATGTAGTGTTGGCGGGGAAATTTTTTAATTGATCAAATGTTGAACTTCCTGTCTACATACATTTACGTCAACCTGCTGCCAGCCGTCGGGACATGTTAGAGAGAAACATTTTTCAATTCAAGACGATGAAAATCGATTCATTATGGAATAATTACACTCTTTATCTCAAATATTTGAGAATGTAACTGTGTGGTGGGCTCTCCGAGTGTGTTACATAGAATACAGGGCGCGTTATAAGTTTATAACGACCCCTCGCGGCTTTGGCATGGGATATAAGATGGTAATTTCATATTTACGGAAATATATTCAGCATCCGACAGTAGGATGCATAAAATCTGATGCCATGAGAATGATATTAATAAGAATCAGATACTGTAGACACGACCAAATTTTCTTCGACCAGTTGTACACCCGCGAGACTCCCTGCTACGAGATCTCACTAACACGAAGGCTGAACTAGGTGTGTTTATAGTGACGGGACCCGTGTAGAGAACACGACGTGGAATAAAAACTCCCGTAGGGGGGAATAAAATGACAGAACACGTAAAACTGGGCATTATCATGGCGGAGAATTAATCAGCTATTGAATTATGCGAGGCTGGTGCCGCCCGACCACCCGGTAGCACTGAAAACCGCATTTTTGAGGCAATAAATCTGTAGCCGTATCCATGCTATTATCTTTCAAATTTAGTCCGTCGAAGGGCCAGAGGAAACTCGAGCTGCCCTTGGCGGAAATATTCAGTGGTTTAATTTTTTTTTGTATGAAGTTCGGCCAACAATTTTTGGTTTGATTTCCTTTAAAGGGATAGAACACCATTGGGAAAAGTATGTTGTAAATGAAAGAATAGTTCCATCACAGTCCAAAAGTATTTTTTATTCATTTTTCCGATTTTTTTTAACCGAATGAAACGCATTTGATATATGTGTTTGTATGGTGGTCTGTTACGACCATCCATTTTCCGATCCTCTCAATTATTTCAGATATACACAAAACGCTCATCGTTATTCTGGCTCAATAGAGAAGCTGACATCGATAGGGGAGGTTTTTGAAGGTTTAACGTGGAACATTATTGCTTATTAAATGGTTAAACAACCATGTACGTAGATTACATAATTGGACCTACATGAGGCAACTGGACCAAAAATATTTGTTTGCCATTTCACCAACATTTGTCTGTACGTAACTTCTTTAGGAAGCCCAATGGTGTACAAGGAGGTCTTCAACTACAACCTGCCCGCAGGTACATATCGAAAAATGTCGAATATATACTTAATCCGTTACCCGTTACGTTATCAACAAATGAGCAAAGCTGGTTCCTTTCAGACATGCAGATTTGTTATTATGTCGATGTCTAGTCCATATTACAGTGTGTATAGCAGTACATTTGATTAAAGAAAAATTATAACATCGAGAAATATCAAAAAGAATAATGAGGAACGGCACTTACAGGCAACCATTGAAAGTTTATCGGCTTTTTGCTTAGTTGAAAAAAATCGGAAAAATAAATATAAAATACTTTTGGACAGTGATGGAACTATTCTTTCATTTACAACATACTTGTTTCAATGGTGTTCTATCCCTTTAAAGAAATTGTCCTGCTTCTGGCCAACCTACAAACTACACCGTGGTTTTAACCATTGTTTATACCATGGTGATTTTGACCAGTACCATGGTATTTTCTTATAAGTGTTAGGATATTCTCGGTTTCTTTCGATGATTATTGTTACGGTTAACCGTTTGTGATTGGACTGTTCGAATCGGAGGGGGGTGTGTTACCGCTGGAAGGATGGAAGAGCCAGTTCGGGAGCGCCAGTGGTTGGAAATGCATTCCCCCGTATTTCTCGCTTACCAGAGCGAGATAGGTGTTGCCCTTTATGTGGAACATTCTTTACGAATTATGGATTGGGATGGCATTCCCATTTATGGACTATGAACTGTAATTTCGCTGTGAAGGCGATTTTCTGGGTGTTCGCAACGGCGCCGGGGGGTGAAGAGTGGCCCCGGCTATATAAGCTCGTGCAGACGGAGGGAGCGGGTCGAGACCAGAAAGACAGAGCTGGAGGAAGCACGTCCAGGTACAGCCTGTAACTTTCGATTTTGGCGTAATTTACGGTTGGGCCGTAAATGCAGTTGTTTTGGCCTGGGAGTCTAAAAGCTTGTAAACTCCTGTAGTTAGTGTAACCTGTAAAAACACGCCAATCCAATGAGAATTTGCCAGCTCGCATTTTCGGTGTGGAAACGTGTTTGTGGTTATACTATAGTTTAGGAAACACGACAGCGTGGCGTGTCTAGTATAGTTGTGGGGTATTTTATAATACTGTAATGAGACATGTGTTTGCCCGTAGCACATTCAGGCAACTTGCATGGTCTAACTTCAGTATAAAATAAGGCTTTTAGGTCTATACCAGTAGGTTGATAATTTCGACATTATTGCTGTGCTAATCCCGCTGCACTGGGACTAAAGTCGCAATATTTATGTGTCGATCTTGTTGACCGTGAAGCGGTATAAGACGATAGTTAGGGATTCCCTCCACCCCCAGAAATATGCAACTGCACTAAATACAGAGATAAATCAGCCAAGTTTCCCCCTGCCATAATCCAACGACGTATCGTGTAGCCTGTTTATTCGGCGCAGACGGCCGTGCAACGCTATACGGGACGGAAACGGTCGCAGTTATTACAGCCGGGCGGTGCAAGTCAAGGCACAGGCGGGCGAGCCGTTTTCGTCGGGAAACATCGATAAACTGGGCCGGACGCTTTGGGGGCAAGAAAGGTCGCAGACAGTTACACAGACGGCGATAGCTGGCCAAAGACAAGTTAAAGATACAGAACACAGATTCCACAAGAAGGATATGTGTATTTATCACACAGTACAAGCAAATCAAGACACACAGATCATAAACAGTACAGTACAAGTCCAGACATACAGATCACAGATTATACAGTCAAGAAAGCTACAGAACACAGATCCCACAAGAAGGATATGTGTATTTATCACACATTAAAGAAAGATACACAGAGCACAGACAACACAGAAAAAGACAAGACATACAGATCACAGACCACACAGCAAAGGCAAGATACGGTGCAGGCGGGCTTCGTTTTACCGATGTAAAAGTGGTAACAAAACTTACAGACTGTACAGTCAAGCCAAGGCACAGATTACAGCCAGTAAAGAACAGACAGGGTCAAAGACAAGATACAAGTTACAGACAGTAAAGAAAAGACAAGGCACAGCACAGACAGACTTCTTCCCCCGAGAAACGCCGATAGACGGTGGAATTGGAGAGATCTGCGACCGGGTCGCCGAGGGTCGCAGGAGGTCGCAGAAATCTGCGACCGAGTCGCAGAAGGTCGCAGAAGCTTGCGACCAGGTCGCAGGGGGTCGCCAACGACAGTTGACATACAGTAATGATGTTTCATCGGTACCAGATGAAATGGTAATACAATATATACCCAAGTAATTGTCCTGACGGTCACGGAGAGTGAGTGGTGCGTGGTGCTTACCTGAGAGATCGTCGTGAAGTTGTGTAGTCACAGGCCGGGCTATAGACGGGTCGCAGCAGCCGTAAGGGTTGAGACGCCGGACTATACTTACCTGTGCGGGAAGTAGACTGGTGAGCTGACAAGTTAGGGTCAGGCTCCGACGACTGGGGGTGAAGAACACGCCGGGTTGCCACGTCTCTGGAGAGAGCGTCACCGCCGTGACGTTCCAACGACTGGGGGTCGTCTCTGGAGAGAGCGTTACCGCGTAACGTTCCAACGGGCCGTGACGTTTCAGCGACTTGGGGCCATATCCGGAGAGAGCGTCACTGCCGTGACGTTCCAACGCCTGAGGGTATATATATATTGGGGAGAACGTTACCGCCGTAACGTTCCAACGGGCCTTGACGTTTCAACGACTGGGTGTCTTATCTGGAGAGAGCGTTATATCCTTAACGTTCCAACGACGGGGTGCCATCCCTGGAGAGAGCGTTACATCCGTAACGTTCCAACGGCGGAGGAAGAGAAGGGCCAGCAGCCAGGCCGCCCTTATCCCCAGAAGAGAAGGGCCAGCAGCCAGGCCGCCCTTATCGCGCATAGACATAAAGCACTATATTAACTATAAAGCTATATGCATACACTCTCATATATATATTATTGCCATATAACATCAAGCTTAAACTGCACACATTCTCTTCTATTATCCACATATACACCAGGGATACGTATCCGTTAACTTTATATGCACACACTCTCTCAGGGGTACGTATCCATTAACCTTATATGCACACACCAAGTGTACGTATCCGTTAACCTTATATGCACACACCAAGTGTACGTATCCGTTAACTTTATATGTACACCCCCTCTCACATCACGTGTATATATACATCAAGTTTATTTGCATACACTCTCCTAGTGTCTGTACATATATGTAAATATCATAACGTTACATCTCCTTAGACATTCTGTCTAAGCCACGCGGTTCTACGCTATTAATTGTAACCGCGTATACTATTTGTGCAGAATATACCATAATAGACCTTTACATTAGCGTCAGTCATCCTTGTAGGGTTGTGATCATCTCTTCGAACCCCGGATCTCTACTAGTGAAGGGGTTAACGACGATGACGGCCAGAATGCCAGTGGGCAATCCCGGTTATTGATTCGTTTTCTCGTAAACACCACGACTGGTCCTGCTCGTACACGTTACATTATTAACGCTGGAATATTTTCCTAGAGAGCAGAACCATTGGTGACCGACTATAGCAAAACTATTGCGGTTATCTCATGAACTATTTTCAGATATGTATGGCGAGGGAATATATTTTATTGGACAAAACGTTTTATCAGCGAGAAGGAGCGCCAGGCGGACTGGGGCGCGATCAACTTCTGTGCAGCAATTCATATAACAGACATTATACCCTGATAGATATACTACAGGTAATAACTTTCAACCGGAACTCTCAAGACTCAAACTGCAGCGAAAACAAACAATAAGAAGTCACGCGGAGTTATAAAGATAATTTATTATACAACTATTAACAACAACCTGTTATGATGCACCAGATAGAATGCATAATGTGAAACATTATCTTCCCTCATAAATAAACTACAGATAATAACTTTTATTACCAGTTACCGGGACGTTCTCTGTAGGATATCCCTAATTTCGGCGTGTCATAAAACCTCATATCAGACCGATAAAACAACATCGGCGGGCGGCGGGCCGATAATGAGCTGCAGCCGAATATCGGCCCGCTACCTGACCTTTGACACAGTGACGTAAGATCGGTGACTCGCGCTTACCATGGTGATGTAATGCTTTAGCAGACGACAAGAAGAGATCACTCTCTGATCTGTACGCGCGGAGTGAGAATGATATCCTCGTTGTTGTTTTTATTGAAGCTTGTTTTGAAACTGGTAATAATAGTAATAACATGATTTTTTTCGGGACATTATACTTTTTTATTGGCCCTCCATCAATAATTAGCAGCCCGCCATAGTCATTAGCGGCCCTTCGGGCCCTTGGGCCGCTAATGACTATGTTGGGCTGCTAATTATTGATGTCGGGCCAATAAAAAAGTATAACGCCCTCAAAAATCATGTTATTGTTATATTAACCGGTACTCTCAAGACTCAAAACTGTAGCCCAAACAAACAGCAAGAAGTCACGCGGCGTTGTAAATATATGGCATTATACAACTTACAACTATTTAACTATTTAGGCCTACACATCTGAACGATAAACACTCAACAGTTGAAGTAACCCATTCAAAAATATATGACATACTATCCGAACGTACCATCTCGGTACGGTAACTAATGTAGGTGCGATGCTCATGCCTTTGTCCGCGGTATCATATATTTTGGCAACAACACAGCGTTATCATCATTCAGGTTTAACGGGACCTCATCGAAACCCTCTCAAAAATTGGACAAGATATAAATCCACAAAAATATGTATCGGAGGTAATTTATATAGTACGTACTCTAACGTGCCGGTACCATCATGCACGTGAGGGTGAAATACCTCATTCAATCGTTGTTCTATTCTCGTCTGTAAAATTATATTACACCATCTTGTGGTATAAATCAACAATTATAAAAATTGACACGTGCACTATCAGGTACCGGTAGGTACATAATCAAATGGTTTTGCAGAATATAGGCCGATAAAACACCGAAATAAGCAAAGCGGGCTGCGTTAGTGAGGCTCCAGAATGTGGGTGTATGTTTACATCTATTTTACAATTAACCTAATTGCATCCTAACTAGGTAATAATTTAAATTTTCGACACAATATGAACCGGAGACTCTTAACCATCGGACATTCTAAGCCTCCACATGATTGATCCTTCTGTGAAGTTCCGACTCTGAGCACAGAATAGACGAGTGGAATTTTGAAATTTCAAGTTTCGTTTGTATCGATCGACAAAAGTTAACTGAAGTGAATTATATTAACCAGTTGTATTCATCACGAAACACCACATGCTAAAATCATGAAAATTGTCATAGGGTAAAATATGTGGTGAGATATGTGTTCATTAAACGTATTTAAACACAGTTTATCAAGACCGGGCAAAATACACACGCTGCATGGGTTGGTGTGTGTGTGTGTGCGCGCGAAGAAGTGATGTGGGAAGGTAGATTAGTTAGCTATGGGCTTTGGCGGAAGACAGCCACCCAGAATGCCAAATTCTGACAGTATAAATATCAAAATTGAGATTTTTCAGACGTTTTCTCTGAAATTGAAGCCCATTCAAATGTCTTAAGACGGCTAAATTGTTACTGACATGCATACACATGAGCAAGTAGCCTACACTGTTAAAAATGTTTGTAAAGTTACAGTAGAAAGTATTGTAAAATGTGACAGTGGAATTTACTGTTAAATAGAAGCATCAGTTTCAACCGCTATTTTACAGTTCATGGCTGTAGCAATACAGACAACCAGTGTAAGTTTGCATCTTCTGGATGAACTACAGTATTAATTGGAGTAAAGGGCAACAACGCTGTATTGTAACATTATCCGGGTGTAAAATTACAGTAAGATTATTAGGTGTATTTCGTATACCTTTCCAGATCTTTTCATCTATAATACACAGAAAACTTCAAGTACAATTTATCTAAAATGTGCAAGGAGGAATAATGAGTTTGCCTGCCAAGGTTCAATCCTCGGGGGTGGTCGTTGGAGTTAATGTACATGTTCAAAGGCCAACTTAGCCTCTAATATTGCACCGTTTTACAAAGCTGATATGCAGGATGATAGAAAGAAATGTGTTTGCTCTCATATTATCGGTGGTGCTGAATATAAATATATATTTAACCGAACCATTACGTTCTGGGAATTTTCTTCTCTACTCTCTTGAAAGAGAGACACCAGGGAACTTGACTTCTTTAAATGCTATAGGCCAATGGACTTTCTGCTGACCATGGATTTGTACAGTTATTTCTGTTGCTGTAGAAATACAGATATGCAGATCGGGGCATCCTGTAAAACTACAGTGAAAAGCGCTGGTACCCTTTTTGCCAGCACTTTTTGCTGTAGAATTACAGCACCCTTTTTTACAGTTGTTCCGTGCATGAGGACTGATCTGCAAGGTGTAACGCCGTCCACGCTCCGTCAGATAAACCTGGTCGCGCTGACCAGGTATTTCATGGCACAGACGTGACAGACCATGTTCTGCATGGTTGAGCTTCCCAATTTACGGTCGAATTGACCACATTTTTCAAGGTCAAGATGCGTGTTCGACCACGCAGAACGGTCGGTCATGTCTGTACCATGGTCATGTCTTTACCTGCATGGTAAGCGCGACCGTCAATATCAGTAAACACATAATAATATCACGGAACATATCAACCTGTAACCATCTGGGTCACCTATACGCGGTAAGACTGACCCTGGGATCGTGTGTGTCCATTTTCAGCCTACTTTCGGCAACTGCAAGAGGGAATTTTCAGAAATCAATACCACGTGAATTGGTCAACCAATCAGCTAAAGTTTACCGACGTAACCCCAACGTAACCCGCCATTTTCGAGTCATGTGATGATCTACTTGTTCAAAATTACAGATATACCACACCTCTTGGATGATACGAAAGTTATTCATACCTACATATTTTGTAAGCCCAGGCAATATCTGTTTCCGAGGTATGTATGAAAACCTGTAATTTATCAGAGGTTTCGAGTCTGTTCTCCGCCGGATGAAGACCGAACAGAATCTGGTGAAACACCGGATATCGCTCCGCGATAATGGAGACACACGATTCGCAAGCCAACATATTTCTCCGAAATACCATCTTGATTTACCTAGATTGGCGCGACCATATTATTCAGACAGTGCGGTCCTGGAGAGTGACGTGGATTTAGGGGATAGTAGTATACTAACGAGCAGCTTGACTATAGTCTGTCCATTTTAATTAGTCGTCTACTTTTTGAGCTTGTCAATAATCAGCTGTTAACTCTGCATATATTTTCTAACTTTGTAATTCTATCCATCTAAAACTCCAGTACAGTTGTTTCATGAACCGGGACTGAATTACATAAGAAGACGTCATAATATATTCGTGTTATCCAGCACAAAGGTCAACAATGCCATGTACGGTCATATAGAGGTGTGTGCGGTTTATCATTCGGCAATCTCACTGGCATGGGATATAAGCGACACTCCCACGGACCGCCTGATTCGGCATCAATGACCTTTGGGCCAGGGAGCATGAATACATTATGACGTTTCCCCATGTAATTGAGTCCCGGTCCTTGAAACATCTGTAATGGAGTTTTATATGGAGAGAATTAAAAAGTTAGTTCAAACGTGATATATTATCGATATCACAGAGAAATGGTAGTAATTTTGTGGAGTTCAGTTTGTTATGTACACGCCGCAGAAAGAATATTGTTAACTACTGACTCTAAGCTTCGAAGTAGACGACTAATTAAAATGGACAGACTTTAGTATGTCACTGATATAAGGTGAATGTCCACATATCCAACTTCATAAGACATTTCATGTCGGGAGCATCAATTCCGATGTAAGGAGAATATGGATCTCTCGTAAGGTTCCTTGTTCACTATGATTTTCACACCGTGAAACGAGTATAGTGAGTATCCTACACATTATGCCTGTGAGATTGCTGTTCAGGTTCACATCTACAATGTCAATACAAAACTTGAGCGACCGCACAGCTGTAACATTGTTCATTTATTTATCGTTTCTTTAGTCCGAATCCGATTCCATAGACAATCCAAAGGTTACATGCACCAATGGAATGATATTTTGTTGGCGCGCGTAATTTTTTATGGAACTGGCTAATGGTAACAGATTCCTTTCACTCTATTTAAGGTAACAATGAAGTATAGTTTTGTCCCATTACGTTCCAGGTTAAACAGGTTCAGTTCGCCCCGGAAAAACTGACGTTCTTGTACTTTAACCTGGAACTACACACTGATGTTTTTGATTACCACTCCTCCCACTTCACGTGAAATGTACCAAACCACACTCATGACCAAATGATTTTTGAGAACGTAAACTGCCTTCTGAGACGAGCACTTTTCAACCGTCTGAGCTGGTCACGTGGGTATCGTCGTTTGATTGTGTCCTAAAAAGAAAACAGGCTCGCGACTGTCACAATATTTTCAGAAATTAATCGACACTTACTAAGTTAGCGAAACACAATACAATTTAGTTATTCGAATTCAATGTTGAAAAAATACGAAGGAATATTTCCACCAATATACGGATTTAATGGGGATTCATTCATAAACTTGATTTTATATTGAACTTTATTTGAAATTTCTGCTTATATAAACATCATTCATTCAACAAATTTTCAGCCTGCACTCCCACCACCTTACTATAACTTGGCAAATAATCGAGCAATTTTTAAAGCCAGAATCTTTTAATTTCCATTTTGGGATATGCATCATTTTGCTAATTTTAATTATGGGAATTTTTTCCAGCGAGCTGAAGGGGCAAAACTTTCGAATTTGGTTTTTAGCGGGGGGGGAATTTCTACATTCATTATTTTGCAAAGCAAACATTTTCTGTAATATGTATAAATAACCACAATGAAGAATTAAAACCCTGATTCAGCTATAAACTTCAACAAACATCTGGGCAGCTTTATTTATCAATTTGCCTGTTCTTTATATCTATCATATATCTGCAGTGCGATGTAAAAGTTAAAACACATTTGATGAAATTTCATCAGTATATTTCCACCTTACTCCTACATGCAAATTAAAATTTAATATCAATCAGTCACTTTCAGATTCTTCACTTGATGACTCCGAGCTGTCTGTATATTATTCTGGAAACAGCTGTGCTAGCAATGCATTTTCTACAGCTGGTGAGAGAGATTTAACAACTGTATTCCATGCAGAATATGTGAAATTGACCTTCTGTTTCAGTCTTCGTAAAACCCTAGTCAAATTTGTTCACGTTGCCCACATCTTGGGGGGGGGGGACCAAAATTTTCCTTGTCTGCTGTTAGGGTGTCCATAATATTTACACATTCAGTGTGGGGGGGGGGGGACAAAACATTTTTGTGGCCTACTGATCGGAATACCTCCCGGCTCACCCTGTAAAAAATGAACCGTCCCTTAAGACCGATGGGTATGTATCACTGGTGCTGCAAGAAAAAATCACATGGAGCTGTATCCCCCAAATGCTGTTTGTTCTCTTTTGTTTGAGATTCCAGGCGACGGGCAGACAATTGGTCAAAGTAAACCAATTAGTTTTGCATATAATCATGTTGGTCACAATTTAATATTAAGCATGGCTAATTTTCTTTCTAGCAAACTGGGAAACGGGCCCATTCCAGATGATGGAAGTGCAATCAGTTGCAGATAGTTTGACTGAAGACATAGAGAGATTTCAAACGAACCTGTTCTCTGTGAAATTACACACATATGTCCTGTCTGCGAAAGGGCGGGAAATTCGTATTGTTAAAGTGAGCAATGTGTTCTCGTTTTCCTGTGTATGTTTGACTTGCGGGAACGATTTTGTTACTCAGTCATCACTGGAATCACACATGAAAACCCATTTGCAAAGTGGATCTATTGACGAAAAAAGGAATGAAGATGGAACCGGAAGTGGATCTGTAGACGGGAAATTAGTGAAGGATGGAACAAAAAGTAGATCTGTGGGCGGAACATCAATGGGGCATGGAACAAAAAGTGGATCTGTGGGCGGAAAATCAATGGAGGATGGACCAAACAGTGGATCTGTGGGCGAGAAATCAATGGAGGATGGAACACAAAGGGAATCTAGGGACGGAAAATCAATGGAGAAGCGAACAAAAAGTGGAACTGTGGACGGAAAATCAATTGAAGGTGGAACGGAAAGTGGATCTGGGGACGGAAAATCAGCGACGTATAGAACACAAAGTGAAGTTGGGGACGGAAGAGCAGTGGTGGACGGAAGAGAAAGTAGATCTGTGGAGGGAGAATCCGTGGAATATCGCAGAGAAAGTGCGGACGGAAAATCAGTGAAATCTGGAAAAAGTGTATCTGGGGAAGGAAAATCAGTGGAGGATGAAGCAGAAAGTAGATCTGGGGACGCTAAAGCAGTCAAGGAAAAAACTGAAAGTAGATCCTTGGAAATAAAAACATCCCAAGATGAAAGTGGATCTGTGGACGGAAAGGAAGATGGAATAGAAAATGGATATATGGACGGAACAGCAGTTGGTGATGGGACAGAAAGTGACTTGGTGAGCGTAACCACAGCTGAAGACGGAGAGGACAGCTCTGATGATGACAAGACACCGGGTGATGATAGAGCTATGAATAGAGCTGGTGACACTAAATATCTTGATGACTCTGACATTATGACTAATAACGCCACGACTGTGACGTCAAGTAGTATTCGCAGACATGGCAAAGGGCGCACAAAACAGAACCGAAGTACGCCAAAGAGGGACGCTGACCTATGCTCTGACAAAACTGATTCGCCTACAGAAAAATCTGAGCCAAGCTGTGTAAAGGAAACACTTGAAAAAAACGACGAAATGTTGGTAGAAAACTCAAAGCCACTGATAATAAAGGATTCACTGGAGTGTAGTTTCTGTGGAAAGAAATTCAGATTTAAGAGGACCTTGCTCGAGCATATGAATGAACACACTGGAGAAAGGCCGTTCATATGTAATGTTTGTGGTAAGGGATACAGCAGTAGATCAAAATTGTCTGCTCACTCCAAGACTCACAAGGGAGGCAACCACAGCTGTCAGGAGTGCGGTAAAGTGTTTCTGAATAGCTCGGGTTTGAGAGAGCACAGTAGGATACATACAGGAGAAAAACCACACTTGTGCTCTATATGTGGAAAGCGGTTCCGCCAAGCAGGACAAGTCCTTGTTCACATAAAAATCCATTCCAAGGAAAAACCTCACATATGCTCCTATTGTGGAAAGGCTTTTTCCCGGGCAAGCTACCTGGTGCGGCATTCTCATATGCATCGAGATGTGTGTGTGGTGTGCTCGGTGTGTGGGAAATCATTCAAATACGTAACTGGACTGTCGCGACATATGAGAATGGAGCATGGCGTACACCAGATGATGGAATGTGATGTTTGTGGTAAGTCCCTGAAAGGTTTATGCGCGTATAAGGAACATTGTATGAGGCATAACGGCGAGAAACCGTTCTCGTGTTCAGGGTGTGGTAAAGGGTTTCGCGTGAAAAGTGATCTCAACAAACATCGTCTCATTCACAAGGAAGAGAAACCTTACTCTTGTACTGAATGTGGTAAAAGTTTTTGTCAAAAATCGCGCTTTGACGAGCATTCGAGAATTCATACTGGGGAAAAACCACTCACATGCTCTCATTGTGGACTGACTTTCAGAGTTCGAAAATCGCTGAGACGACACTTGAAAAGTAAGCATCGGGAAATAATACGGAACAATGAAGCAATCCCGAGTTCTCTCCCTTGTCAAAATCCTCTCATCACTCATTTCAACATCTGGAAATCGAAAACTTGACTCCGTATTGTTTGATCTATATCAAGACTATACTAATCTTCGTGACATCAAGCTACGTTCACACTTTGAACTAGCATTCACATAAGTCATCAATTTCCACCAGATAACATGATCGGACTATTACATCATCGCCTGAAATTTGTATGTAATACCGCACAAGGTGGTGCTAGGGGCCGTGTGGTCATGTCATTCAAGATGTCCACATGAACATCTACAACAGAAGCGTGGCTGGGATACAAATCATCACAGGGACCACTTTTGTTTCTTCTAGTGTTATAAGAATACGCAGTCAGTATATTTTGTCTGCGGGGTCACACAGCTTCTTGTCAGTACGCCGGCATCGTTTCTCCACCGCAGTTTTAATTTTGCGTTTAATTGATTTATTAGATCCAATAAATCTTGAAAACCTGAGGTCGAAATTTCATCTAAGAACCAGAGACGGGACCAGGCAAACCCTACCAACCGACACGCCGATTATGCACAGGGTGACTTCATCGTCCAGTAGCTACGTCATTCTCCCTAATGTGGCGTTTGGTTTGGCTCGATAGAAAGATCAACTAATCATCTACTTCCATGATCCGTTTCAAAATTTAAATGAATTCGAGTCATTGACGTCTCTTCCTGCTCGTGTCCTATTATAAATTCCTTGAAAACAACTGACGGGCTAATATAGTGAGTGAGTGGATATGATTTAACGTCGCTTTCAACTATATTTCAGTCATATCACGACGTTGGGTCCTATTACTTTTCACACCCGGGAATCACACGGGTGGGGTCCTATTCCTTTTAACACCCGGGAACGGTTCCCGGTTCAACCCCACGGGTGCCTCAGTTAGTCGCCTCTTACGACAAGCTGTCTGAGGAGCTGAGGTCTATTCTTACCATAACCTGGGGTGTGCACAATGACATCCAAGGTCAATCCCCGGAAGCCCCACGGGGCCGGACTAATATATCAAAGGTAAAAAGAAACTAATTCGCCGATTCACCCTGTCGGGCAATGTTCGTATCCGCGAAAGTATCGGACTATTGGACAGGCTAGCCCTACGATTGGTTGAAATTCAGATAAGGTGCTGGTCGTTGAATATCGGTGAGCGAGTCCCAAATATTGTCTGGAAATTTCGTGCAAATCCACCACGTAATTAACGCGCGCTGGCAATATTTACGGCCAGTTAAATTCCAGTACTGTTTCAAACAGGTGACAGTGCTGTTTTGAAATACATTGAATATCTGTTGAGTGTATTTCAAGATAAATATACGTTTTGCGATCAGTAAAACAGACAGAACAGTTCTTGCTTTCTGCAGGAATCCTGCAAAAGATGGCGAGACCTCTACAGGGGACCCTGGGAGAGGATGGCAATTTACCCGACTTGTGTGAACATTCAATATTCCCTATTTTTTCATAATCGTTCATCCCTGACACATCAGCATCCCGTACAGGTAGATACTTCATGTAGGAACTATTGTCCGACTCTTTGTGTCGCTGAAAATTGTCTCGTGATTCTTACATGGAGTATAAACCCCCGTACACGTTCCCTTCAGTGGTGATGTACGTTCCCAAGCTTGAACAGTGTTCTCTTATTGTGCCAGATTACGCACCCCTGCTACCATTCACTTGATATGTAGCCCTGTACCAAAACATCATTTCACAAAACCTAGATATTAACAGTCAAAATGTCGCTATCATCATACTAACACTGAGATTTAAAAAAAAATTCAGATGAATTTGCGTGAACATTTGATTCCAAAAAAAATAATAGATTGCTGATTTTTTTCAAACAAAAGGAAATTAGGGTTACCATAATTAAGTTTATGTGAGGATCAACAAGGTCGCTTTCTAATGTTAACGTGATTATAGTTCTATTGTAAATGTTGATTGTGAGTTATCGCCCTTATATTAGACTCGCCAACTTTGTAACACGAGGTCGGTGTTTCCTCGGCTACCTGGAATTTGTTTCTGGAAAATGTCAGTGATGGATTTGGTTTCTCCAGTTTGCTACAGAAATGTAGGGAACGTCACGTTTAAGTTTTTCCAGTCCCACAGATTCGGACAATCTGGGTCACGAGGTCGCGCCGAACGTGGTGTCGTTGAACAGTCGAAATCTGGCCCCTGACTCATGACAACCACTCAGGACCTGTTGGCCTTTCGGATCCATACATCAAGGACCCGTCTGGTGTTACGAATGTGTAATGACTACACTAGTAGACACTCTTTGCAAGATATGCTGGGATGCGTTGTTGGATGAAGCGTGGGATGTCCCCTGCATATCCGTAAACTGGGTGAGTTCGTCGGGTGGTTCAAAATCAAATAGGGTCCACATTTATCATGGTTTTGTGCGAATTCCACTCACTCGTTAGTACTGTGTCGCAATTTATATTTAGCCTAAATTCCAGTCAATTTTATCAATGTTATTAGCTTGGATGCTAGCCCTTATACGGTTATCACTGATTATCAGCCTATACTTGTGAATCACAAGGTGATCACATTAGTCTGAAATTATTTCCATATTTTGGTTATGTATAATGAAATTCAGTAAATAAGAAATTAGATATCTGTAAACATCTGAATTTTCATAGTGTCCTATAATTGTACAATTCACCGTACTATCATTACTATTGATGCTGTTTTAGAATCAAACAGTGTTTGATAGAATTTGTACACTCTTTAGACTTCTCCTTTTCATACTTTAAATCTCGTGTCAGAGTGTGTACTATTAATATGCTTATGGAGACTTTCATTAAAAGCTGCACCTTGATGGACCATCAATTGTTGACATAAATTCCAATGGTAAGCATGGAAAGTCATTGAACTATACTCACAGTGTTGGTGTGCACTATAAGCATGCATTATGCAACATTCCAATTCGAGCATGCACTTGAGTATATATATCGGTCTGTTTGTCACACTTAGTGGCTAGGTAATACCATGTTCATCATACTACCGCTTGTTAACATTGATTGATTGGGCAGATATATCAGTTGAGCGATTTGCCACAGACCCTAAGACATTTGTCATAATTTTGGGAATTGACTTTTCATGAATTTTTTATTTTAATAAAATTAATCACTGCAATGTTTTTGGAAGAGAAATGGTCTTCCAGTGGGAGCAGTTAATATCATAATATACATGGTTTCTAAACCTAGGGTAGGTTGCCCATTAGCCTTTGTTCACTATTTATAATTATGAATTGTCATGCACTTATACATGGCAAATTCGGTGCTTTGTGAGCTCTAAATCTCTATTCTTAAAATATCTAAGAGACTAATTTCAAAATCATGGTGAGTGGCTGTGAATTTGTTAAAAACTTAGCTAAATTCAACTTACATGAAGATTTTTGTGAGAATTTGCACACTTTTAAACTGAAGCACCTAAAATTTCAGAGGCATTTCTGGCATGGCATATTTTAATTGATTGCGATTACAGGGGAGGTTGACCCCATTTGCTAATGTACATTGTACACAGCTAATTGTAATTGCTGGGGAGGTTGACCCCATTTGTCACTATTTATTCAAGGGTAGGTTGGAAATAAGGGACTGTGATCAGCAATAACAAATCAAATTTGGACACTAATCAATCCAAATTCCATAGCGATAAAACATGGATAAATAATTTGCTGATGAAATTCAAAGCTTTTAATAATAGTCTCTGATCAAATTATTTTCCCTTATCTCCAGCCCTGCCTTGGCCACTGTACATTGTACATGGCTATTTACAGGGGAGGTTGACCCCTTTTTACCATGGTACATAGTGACTGTACATGGTATGATTTAGTGACTGTGATTCCTGGGGAGGTTGACCCCAGTGTGATTGCAGGGGAGGTTGACCCCATTTGTCACTATTTATTACAGTGGAGGTTGACCCCTTTTGCCATTGCACTGTATGAATCAATAGGACACTTGGGCACGTTTACCCTATTGTTATGATTTAATGTTTTAAGACAGTTTTGTGAAATCCTATCCTATCCTATCGAATCTAAAACTTCCTTATGTAACCTTTTCACATATGTGAACAGGCAACCCTAGAAAATATTGTGGGTGGCCTTATATTATGATCTGATTTTTCACAGTATATGACATTTATCCAGTTTATATGAGGAAGACCCAATTTGTCACAGTGTTGACACAATTTGCTGCTCTTAGGTTGACCCTTATTTGTCACACTCACAGTAGTGCCACTTGTGGTTGTAAATACAGGAGGTTGACCCACTTGCTACACTCAGAGTAGTGGCTCTCATTCATAGCTGTTTTAAATACAGAAGGTCCAGGGCCTGAACATACAGATTGTTTCTCAAGTGCTCTGTATCTACATTGTCTAGTTACCATTTAGACGTTACTGTTCAATCCTGAATTCATGAATCCGGGAGGAATTGAATCGCATGCCCAGAATGTGGATACTGCGTTATATCTCTATAATTACAGATCCTGTTGTGTCTGCGGACGATTTTGGATGTTGGGAAGACCAGTTTTTTTTTATCCCATTCGGCTGTCCAGTCACTCCTATCCTGTTTTGGACCCTCTGCTCCATTGTATATTCATGAGATGGAGACCTATCATCGACTGGAATATCCATCATTCCTTCTTCATCAACTCAAGAATAGTCGACTCCATCAATCTAGAGTCCTGCTGCTTTTGTTGACTTACCTGTTCTACCAAGTGGTATACATATTACCAACGTTAACATGGATTTTTACGAGCCAGAATTTACCAACGATTTTGTATGCTCTATCTATCATCACTCAGATACACTGTGCATCACCGCCTACGTGTATCTCTGAAATCCAGCTGTATCACAGTGACTTGAACTGAATTTACTTGGTGTATATATATTTAGTGTATGATCAGGGTCATAATACATTCTACTTCTCATGAGGTCAGCATTGACTGCTCACATTTCAGTATACATGAACAAACTAAGCTTGTCAGAAAGCCAGTTATATCATCGTTATAATACATTCTGCTGCTCAGGAGGTCAGCATTGACTGCTCACAATTCAGTAGACATGAACATACAACTTGTCAGAAATCCAGCTATAGCATACTGACTTGAACTGAATTTACTTGGTGACTGTTTATATTTAGTGTGCGATCATGGCCATAATACATTCTACTTCTCATGAGGTCAGCATTGACTGCTCATCAATTCAGTATACATGAACATACAAAGCTTGTCAAAAATCCAGTTATATCATAGTGACTTGAACTGAATTTACTTGGTGTATATATTTAGTGTGTGATTATGGTCATAATACATTCTATTTCTCATGAGGTCAGCATTGACTGCTCACATTTCAGTATAGATAAACATTAAGCTTGTCAGAAATCCAGCTATACCATAGTGACTTGAACTGAATTTACTTTGTGTATATATTTAGTGTATGGTCGTAATACATTCTACTTTTCAGGAGGCCCGCATTGACTGCTCTAATTTCAGTACATAGAATTGACTTGTTCCTTTCTATTCATATTGTAGGAGAAGTGTGACACCATCACCTATGTTTTGTCTCAACATCATATTCAGATGGTCTCCATTATACTCGAGCAGGGTCTATAAATATGTAAGAAAATTTCATTTTTTTTTTTTTATATCTAACATATGAACTTGGACAGGATAGCAACTTTTGATCTGACAGAACCAGATTTTGATCAGATATATCTCATATCTGACCGCTACTTCAGACCCTGCTGGAGTGTGATTTACAGTGTAATCTCTCTATAACTCTTGTCATTGGGGACTGCACTGGCACTTTTATATTTTCAGACCTCTAGAAGGGTTGAAATGATATGTGCCTAGACTCTAGTTGTTTTGGTTGAGTCAGCTGCTCTTGTTCTTCCATTGATGAGACAGCTTTCCTTACATGAGTAACTAGTACTTAACTGTTTTTATTTTTTTTTCTTCCAATTCTATACAGGTATGTCCATGACCAGGTTTGACAACACAACAGACAGCATTGTGCAGAACTTTCTTCAGCCTGAATTTCCTCTGAAGCTGCCAGCATGTTTGATATTGTCTATATTACTGTTCAGAGTCTTGAGATAAGCTAATTCAACATGTTCAAATAAGTCAATTCCCAGAGTTTGGTCGAACTTTATTCTTTGAACATAGGCGAGATACGTTTTTTCATCAGACATATCTGATCATGCTGCTATTTCAGACCCTGATAGTTTCTTATTCCATTATGATTTCATACTCACAGACAGAAATGGTTGCCTGCTCTCAGCATCTCTATGCTTGCTGATCCTGTGTTAACTCCTTTCCTTTAATTATTACTTCCAGGTTTTTCTCAGTGAGCTTTCTATTATTAATGTAGGTGATCCCAAAGATTGTTCTCTCTGTAGTGCAGTGTGACAGAGGGTTGAGGGGCGCCTGTGACATGTCTGTACATATCATCTGCAGCTTAATTTGGTGGAATCACTGGTCCTTCTGATATACTGTATCCCAGGTTATTATATTGTATTAGTTTGTTTCTAAGGTTTTTTTTTGTGTGTTACTTTATAGACCACCAGTCTGTTTGCAGTAGCAGTGCTTTCCATGGGGAAGCGTAAATATGGACGTTGTAAAACACTTTTATCTTTAAGAATTCCTCATGCATTGTCTATTTCAGAGAGGAAATCCTACCTCATCCTATCATTCCCAGGCTTGTGAATCCAGTACTAACTATCATTACTATCACTTTCAGGTCTTTTACCAGTGAGCTCCATCACACACAGATACTGGTATATGTGAATTCCTGTATTATGTATTATACAACAATCATATTGACTTCCTTTTGTCAACTTTATTTCAAAGATTATTCTTGAGAAAGCGAGGCTTAATCCTAACCTTCCCTTGGACAATGGACAACCTTGAGGATCTTCATGTTTTTATCCGCCATACAATTTAACTGGCTGGCAGTTCAATGTTTTGTGGGGGAATGTCTGAGAAGTGAAGGATATTACTCATTTTTAGGAGGGTAACCGTGACTCTTCCAGTGCCAGTTGTTTTCTTTAATTGAAATAAATAAAGAAAAGAAATGAAATAAAAAATTTCCTGACAGGCCCATGAACCTTTCTCGTGCTATATATTTATTGTATTAATATGGTTCTTCACTATATGACAGGTATTTTATGCTGCCCTGAATGGTATTTGTTCTTCCAGTACTTGGCTGATGTGGATTTCTGTGCCCCTACCTTCAGGCACACTTATGCATATTTCTATCATTTTCAGTCTACAGATTTGCACTGTTTCTTATAATTGGTAAGGTAATATTCCACCATCCATGGACGCATAGTAATAGATTGCCCATGTTTTTTCATGCTATCTTTTATTGATTTACATGCTAATTTGGGGAATGAATTCCCTTTATATTTGTTTGAGTCAATCTGTGCAAAATAAACTACATGTACCTGATTGCATTATTTCATGCAATTGCAGTCTTGATATAGTTGGCTGCTATATTACCATTGATCTGCTCATGAAGATGTAAACATTTGTAGTCAAAGTCATTACT
Source organism: Hanleya hanleyi (assembly GCA_036873755.1). NCBI lineage: Eukaryota > Metazoa > Mollusca > Polyplacophora > Lepidopleurida > Hanleyidae > Hanleya > Hanleya hanleyi. The sequence goes on along the minus strand of JAVTVY010038307.1, from coordinate 122,770 downwards.
TCAGTTAGCGCTAGCTAGTTGCTGCCATTCTCAGGTTATCAAACCAACTATTAAGAGGCCAGTGATATCTACTCATCCTACTGTTTTGTGTTAAATACTGTAAGGGCTAGGTCAGAGACTTCGGCTGGGTGATAACAGTTCCATCTTTTACTCCACTGTTATCTGTGGCCCTTTATGCTCCCCACCTTTGCTGGTATAACAACATTTACATTATTTGCTAATTGGGGGCATGTTCTATCACTGCATTTGGTAACACATAATTCACATAATTCATATGTGTTCTCCATGCTATTTTATCATTTGTCATTTGAATTAATGATTTGTCATTTGAATTAATGATTATAACCATTGTCATTTGAATAAATGACCTAACCAGATTTCTGGGTATTGTGTTTGTCTTTCCCAGCAAACTGAGCTCATTCTCTGACCTAGTCTATCTCGAGCATAAAAGGAAATTAGGGTTACCATAATTAAGTTTATGTGAGGATCAACAAGGTCGCTTTCTAATGTTAACGTGATTATAGTTTTATTGTAAATGTTGATTGTGAGTTATCGCCCTTATATTAGACTCTCCAACTTTGTAACACGAGGTCGGTGTTTCCTCGGCTACCTGGAATTTGTTTCTGGAAAATGTCAGTGATGGATTTGGTTTCTCCAGTTTGCTACAGAAAAACCCTCCCTACCCTCCCTCAATTCTCTGTCTTGTGACATTTTGTAACAGGGAGCCCTTTATGCTCCCCACCTTTGCTGGTATAACAACATTTACATTATTTGCTAATTGGGGGCATGTTCTATCACTGCATTTGGTAACACATAATTCACATAATTCATATGTGTTCTCCATGCTATTTTGTCATTTGTCATTTGAATTAATGATTTGTCATTTGAATTAATGATTATAACCATTGTCATTTGAATAAATGACCTAACCAGATTTCTGGGTATTGTGTTTGTCTTTCCCAGCAAACTGAGCTCATTCTCTGACCTAGTCTATCTCGAGTATAAATATCTTTGCCAGAAATTTACACACATGAATAGGGAGACATTCTGAATTAACGTTTGCTTGAAAACACTGACCAGCGTCGGTATCTAACTCCCGCCATTAGCGTACAACAAACGTTATGTCAAATTTATCGATAAAACTGTCAATATAATTTTTTGAAACGAAACGTCCTCTAGTGGAAAACAACACCGGACTCTGCGCGAAAAAAGTATGCTATCGAAATCTTCAGCCGTATGAGTTCTAAAGACGAAAGTTTCGTTATGTCGATCTGTCATAGATGCTGGGCAAGAATAAAAAATAGATGGAGCTGTATGGGCATAGTCGTAGCACTGATCTGTTGGGATATAGTTCACTTTCAATATATTAAAGGCATTAGAATTTTCAAACATTCAAGGGCGGACTGCGGGGGTTACATGTAACGTCTCCGCCTATACGCTGGAAATATTCTGGAAGATGGGCAGCAAAAATGGAAAATAACTATACAGAAATGTACTTTGGCGAACGTTGCAAGTCCACAAATATCGGAGGATATCCAGATTAAAGGGAATAACCCTACTTCACATTATATAAATCTATGGAATATGAGCTTGATATTATTAGATGTCGAACTTTGTCCACAAAAACACGTTCAAGGGAGTAGAGAACGTTCATTTCCATGTGCTAATGGAGCAATAACATGGCGATTTGTCGAATTTTTCACGAGCTGAATTTTTCAACTATCATTTGATCTAAACTGATTTTATTTGCTGCATGGCGCGATAACCCCCTTGATCATCGTCTGCGGAGTCAAAACAAACACAGATATTGACATCAGAGCTTATTACAATCCGAGGGGGTTCGCTCAGATATGGGCATATTCGGAGAGGTCATGGGTTACGATTGTGATTCAAAAATTCTAATTATAACACTGCCAGAATGATCAGCGTTCACTCGCAATATGTCATGATAACTCGCCATAATAGTCAGCTGTTGTGAAGACCGTCGGTACCTGTTAATATTATGATTAATTAGACTATAGTGGTTTATGAATGCGAGCAGGGTGGGGGGTTTTTTTTCGATAGTACTCATTGTTCCACCATGTCGGAAAAAATAATTTCGGTGCAGCTCCGTTTCAGCCTGTTTCTGCGTGACAACGAATAAGTCGAGACTTTTATTCCACGCATTATAGAATAAAGCAAAACTTTTGACGATTGTGTATGTTTGAAAATTGGCCAATACAAAGCAAACTTAGCTGAATATTAATTTAACCCAATTTTCCCAGGAGAGTTCGGTTCCCGTGTTGGTCAATATTTGGTTTAAATAGTTTATTCGACGACAGGAGCGCAATAAGCCGAACATATTAGTGCGTCTCCCAGTAAATGTACAGGAAATACATAGTGACAAATTCATAATATAGACTTATAAATATACGGAAGTCAAAGGGAATTAGATAAGATAAATGAATGAACAAAATACAGTTCAAAAGAAATATAAGCTCAAATATTAAAAGAGTCAGAGAGCCCGGGGTGTCAGAAAAAGTAATATCGAGTGATCACAAAAGAGTAATCGATGGTCACGAATACATTGCCAGTTATTATGGCCATTTAATGATTGATTTGCGAAAAAGGAGATGCAATAGCAGGATTTAGAAGCGTTTAGATTCAGTTACAAATTTACCTAGTGCCTTTTGTATTTGTATATTAGCGTGAATATCTTTATTGGGATCCCCAAATAATAAAGTCGATGCTTTCGGGATCGCCTGAGAGATGTAAATATCTACAAGGAGTTTATTGGGCATTGAATGATTTCAATATTTGTTTCCGTTGGTTAAGGCAGCGTAGAGTCCGTTGCGAAGACGGGAAATTTTAATCATGATTTCGAATAGAAATCCATTCGAAAAAACATATATCCAATGACAGTTCAATAGCTTCCATGAAACACTATTCAATACGCCTCAAAAATGCCAGCGATGCATACATTTCAATGCAAATATCTTTGTCTTAAGTGCATATTTATCGCAACAACGACTTGACGATATCAATGGGAAATTTCTGCGCAGTGTATCCTTATTTGACAATGCATCCTCTATATTCAAAATGAGATTGGTAAATAATATAACTGAATGTTTGATAGACTTCCAGTACCAACCTTCCCTTCCTTAAATTTAACTCAGTTGGCCCTTGAAGACAGACGGTGCCACTTGGAGAAAGTATCACCGCCGCCTCGACATCGTGTTTTCTCCCACAGAGTTAGTTTCATCTCCCGAAGAGTCCCAGCACCGACTACTTTTCCAGTAGAGTGATGATAGAATAACAAGGGTGATCTGCCAATCGGCCGTCGACTAGTTGCGGTATTCGAAGTGATGTCATGCCAGCTATACTATATAAGGAGCCGTGTGCGTCCATGCCACTGGATAGTAGTATGGAAGGAGCGGTTTGATCCTTACGTGCGTGCGTCCGTATCGCTGGTTAGAAGAAAGAAAGGAGCAGTATGATCCGTGTGTGGGTCCGTGCCACTGCGTAGTGGTAGTAGTATGAGAGTAGTGTGTGCGTGCATCCGTGCCATATGTAATGATACGAACTTAGAAATGGTGTCCTGTGAATTTGTATAGCGTGGGGTTGATAAAAGTGCAGGGGGGGGGGGCGGGCGGGGATGACGCAATCACCCTATAGATAGATAATGTGCTACTAGAATCCGTTTAAAATTCTCATCCTAAAATGATTCTCAAGCGGTACGGAAGTCAATCATTTTACTGAAAATCATGTTCATTGTCTGAACTCAGTTCACTGTCTTAACGAAGTTCACTTTCAGTAATAATGGAGACGTTCGTTTCCCAAAATATATGTCTAATCTAGCCGTCGATAGCTCAGTTGGTAGAGCGGAGGACTGTAGAGGAAAGCTCATTGTCATCCTTAGGCCGCTGGTTCGATTCCGGCTCGACGGACTGGAAACATATTTTTTTAATTTTGGTCCTGATCATCCGGAATTTTCTTTGCACATTGTAAAATATCAAATTGAAGATATATTGTATTTGAACAGAAATTATTTTCAAAAAATACAATTTGGAAATTGGCAAAGGATGTACTGTTTATTTCAAATTCAGATTCAGAAAAAAAGGTTCTGTTTTCTAAACCTAAGTTACAAACCATATATTGCAGCAACATGTGAAACTGTAATTAGGACCTGGTTCGAGGAATTCCCAGGGAAATGTTCTACAATACTGACGATATTCGATATTACAATGTGATACATAAATATTTTAATCACATGACACAACAATAACATAAAATGTCTCAACATTCAGAATTGTTGCTCAAACTAGATCTTTATGCAAAGTACAAAGTTTATACTGTTCGCTCTAGATCCGGCAGAATACAGATTCAAGAAATCCTTGACATTTACTATAAAATGGTCCTCACTCCATCCCTGTGATTAACAGACAAGATTTACTCTTTCGTTCAAGCTGTATTGTGACTGGTTACTGACGTTTTCGCGGTAATTATGAAAGCATATACCTTTTTCAGCTCTTTTCAGTTTTTTTTTATCCCGGAAAATCATACTGAAAAGATGTTATAAAAGTTCATTTTTTTGTGTGAAATACTTCTGCATCAACCATTTCAAAACCAAATCTTTATTAATCAAAAGCACTGCACCAATTTCACAGTGGCTTGGTTAGCAGTGTGTGTCTTCGTCAAAGATGTTGTTAATGATTTTTTTTGATTTTTTTTATCAAAATTGTAAGTATTTCACACCTTTTCATATACCACAATGACAGTGGATATCATAAAAATGCGTTCTATACGACCTACACCGATCTACATACCCCTCCCTAGAGGGGTATAGGTAGATCGGTGTAGGTTGTATATAACAAATGTCATGATATTCACTGTCCTTGTGGTATATGAAAAGATGGGATATAATTATATTCTTTAAAAAAAAATACTAACAACAAAAATAACAACACCGACGAAGACACCCACTGCTAGCCAAGCCACGGTGATCAAATTGTTTTATATGGGGCGGAGAATGTTCGGAATAAACACCACATGGTTTGTTTTAACCAATCTTTCGTCGTCGGCCGCAAGTCATTCGCAAGTCATTTCACGCCCCTATTCCTTTTGAAAAAGTTGTCTACAATTTACCTGTTTTAAGTAGATTCTTGTATTTGTGACCCTACATCATCCGAGTGCATTGCTTGAGACACGAGCGTCTCCGTTATTGTGGGGCAATATCCGATAAGTAGTATAAAAAGGACGGGAAAGACCCCCTTTTCCAGGGAGGTAACTCTTGGTTCCCCTTTTTCCGCCAGGGGGCGCCACCAGTCACGTATGACGTCACTTCCGGTCTGGGTGAATGGAGCGTGACCTGTGACCATGCCGTATGACGTCACTTCCGGTCTGGGTGAATGGCGCGTGACCTGTGAACATGATAGGATATGTACTGACCTGTCTGTGGGTTTTTTCCACAATGTCGTTCACCTCCATGTCTTTTCGGTGAGGTCCGTGGGAGCATGTACTGACCTGTCTGTGGGGTTTTTCCCACAATGTCGTTCACCTCCGTGTCTCTTCGGTCAGGTCCGTGTCTTCGCGGTGAGGTCCGTGGGAACATGATAGGAGATGTACTGACTTGTCTGTGGGGTTTTTCCACAATATAGTTCACCTCCGTGTCTCTTCGGTCAGGTCCGTGTCTCTTCGGTGAGGTCCGTGTATTTTCGGTGAGGTCCGTGAAGATGTCACGGAGGTGACCGAAAGATGTGACGGAGGTGTCCGAAGAGACACGGAGGTCACCGAAGATATCACCGAAGAGACACGGAGGTGCCCGAAGAGGTCACCGAAGAGTCACAGAGGTGACCGAAAAGACACGGAGGTGACCGAAGAGTCACGGAGGTCACCAAAAAGACCCGAATGTCATCACCGAAGAGTCACGGAGGTGACCGAAAAGACACGGAGGTGACGGAAGACACACGGAGGTCACCGAAAAGACCCGAATGTCACGAAAAAACGTATAAAAGTGAAAATTTTTAGGGGATTGCTGCAATCATTGGCCTGCCGAACGGAGCTACCTGACCAGTCTACCTGACCAGCCTACCTGACCAGCCTGAACCACTCTGACGACAGGAGCTACTTGCCTGAGCCTCACTGCAGCATGAGACGTGGAGAAGATTTTCCAGGGGGTCCAGGAGCGCCTCCGGCTGAAGTCTTGCCCGAATGACGAACGTGTGAGTGACATTTATCGACGTCACTGGACCACCATACGCCATTGTTTTCACCGTCACCGTCGTTTATTGGACTTGTATAACTTTCGACTGCAGGACCTCACGTATCTTCCTACCTATGCCGAGAACATTTTTACAGGCCAGGTCACAGCGTTCAAGTTGAATATCACATTCGGCTACATCTTACGGCACAAAGAGACGGACCAGTTGCGGTTTTTTTATCCCAGCAATAATACCTATGTGTTTGATCAACCCTTCACGGTGACGGATGCAATTTCTCTGGAGCCACTCATCGACCAACTGACTACGTTGGACCCGTTGGAATGGGCCCCGTTGCAACGGCCCAACACCAAATGGCTTGCGGAAATGGTGACGAACGTCACATTTTTCGTAACGAAAATGAGAGATCATCCTATCGGTGCTCCTGTCCTTCTTCTACCTTGGCTGCTTCATCGAAGTGGACTGTATGCGTTAACGGGAGGCAAACATGGTCCCTACAAAGACCGGAAATGTCTGTTTCGGTGTTTGGCCGTGCATGTGGACGAGTGTAATCCCCAGAATTGTGACAAAGTGGCCAATGGCTATTGGAGACAGTATTTACAGGAGCAACACCTGGATGAGCGGCAGTTCCGGGGAGTCCCCTTTAAGTATTTGGATGTCGTGGAAACTCTGTTCAGCATCAATATCTTTGTATACCGATTACGATGCGAGGATGACATATTTGTGACTGAATTGGTTCATCGCTCAACAGAACGGTATGCTTCTACGATGAAAGTCAATGTCTTCGACGACGGCGGGGTGAGTCATTTTTCCCTCATCAACGATATGAGCCTGTACGCCCAGTCCTACAGTTGTGCCCAATGCCATCGGGTGTTTCACCACTCTGGGCACCTACATCGACACGAAAATACTTGTGATAACACTGTGAAACGCAAATTTCCTGGTGAAGTGTACCATAATACGCCTACTATTTTCGAGGAGCTGGCCGATGAGGGTCTTGTCATACCGAAGAGGACCGTTATTTTCCCTACCGGGCGTGTTACGATTTTGAGGCCCTGTTGGAGCCCATGGACATGTTCTCAGCGAAAACGCAGTGGACGCAGCGCCATATTCCCCTGAGTGTGAGCATTTCCACCAACGTACCTGGCTATGACGTTGCGCCCGTCTGTTTCGTGTCGTCTGGGGACTCCCATGAGTTGATTACCCGTATGATGGATTATTTAGAGGAAGTCAGTGCGGCCAGTACGGAATTGTTGGTGTCCAAGTTCGAGGACGTACTGCACCAACTGGACGACCGGAATCCTATACCCGGTGTATCGTTCAGCGACGATGAAGAGTCAGAGCCCGAGTCGGAGTCGGAGCCGGAACCCATGCAGTCGCAGGATGTACCTTTACCTAAACCGTATGCGGAGAAATTGAAGTTACGGTTCCTACAATACCTAGGCCAGTTACCTGTGCTCGGCTTCAATTCGGGGCGATACGACTTGAACATGGTGAAGGAATTTCTCTACCCTTACTTGGCCCAGTCCGATACCATCAAGTCCGTCATCAAGAAGATTAATAATCATATGGCCCTCACCACCACATCACTCCATTTCCTGGATGTACGGAACTACTTAGCTCCCAATTATAGCTATGATCAGTGGGTGAAGGCCTATGACTGCGCACAAACCAAAGGGAGGTTCCCTTACACCAAAATGTCAACGCTCGACCGCTTGGAGGAAACACAGTTACCACCCCGGGACGCGTTCTTTGACGATTTGAAGCAAGTGGAATGTTCGGAAGACACGTACCGGGAACTACAGCAAGTATGGAACGACCAACATATGCAGACCTTGCGTGATTTCCTGATATGGTATAATAACTTAGATGTGGTTCCTTTCCTCGAAGCGGCCGAGAAAATGGTTCAACTCTTTCGTCGTGAGATGCACGTCGACATATTCAAAGAGTGCTTGAGTTTACCGGGTCTGGCGCTTCGCCATCTTTTTCAAGATTGTTCCACGTACTTTTCACTCATACAACAAAAAGACGCGGACATGTATGATTGTCTAAAACAGAATATCGTCGGCGGGCCCAGTCTTATTTTTCACCGCTACGACGAGAAGGATGTCACTACTCTCCCCGGTGGGAAACCCTGTGCCAAAATCATCGGATTTGACGCCAATGCCCTGTATCTGTGGTCTCTTGCCCAACCTATGCCCAGTGGGCATTATACACGCTGGTTGGCGGAAGGTCAGCATTTCCGACCTGAACGTACACCGTACAAGCATCTGGCTGACCAGTGGTTGGACTGCGAAGCCTATCGACGGGGAATTTCTATACGTCATCAGACCAACGCCACAGAGAAGCGCATAGGAGATCGTCGACTCCCCGTCGATGGGTTTGCCCTTGTGGGTAGAACACCGACCGTATTCCAGTTTTACGGCTGCTATTGGCACGGCCACGAATGTCATTTCAGCGCAGGACGCTTCAACCAGCGAAGTGGGAAATCGGCGGAAGAATTACGGAAAGAAGTCCAGGAGAACGGCGATTACATCAAAGAGAGGGGATACCACCTCATCGAAATGTGGGAGTGTGAATTTCACACCATGTGCCAGGCCCTCCCACATTTACGCCGTTTCCTTAAAGCGCGCGAGTACCCTCTCAGTCGTCGGCGACTCCTGACTCTGCCACAGATGTTCGACGCCATTCGTTCTGGGGACCTCTACGGGTTTGTAGAATGCGACCTGCATGTTCCCGACACTCTCAAGCCACTATTCGCCCAGTGCCCGCCTATTTTCAAGAACACACTGGTGGGTCGGGATGACATTGGAGACCATGGGTGCCTATGCTGAGCAACACGAGTGTTTGCCTCATCCTCGTCGTATGCTGATCGGAAGCATGTGGGCAGAGAAAATCTTGCTGGGTACCCCTCTGCTACAGTGGTACATGAGCCACGGTCTGGAAGTCACGCGCGTGTACCAAGTCTTACAGTACGTACCCAACGCCTGTTTTGCGGGGAATGCCGACATCGTGACGTCTGCCCATCGTCAAGGCGATCAAGATCCGAGTAAGGCCATCATCGGTGAATCGTGGAAGCTCATGGGCAATGGCTATTATGGCAAAACGGTCAGTAACCAAGATAAGCACATGAACGCCAAGATCTGTACCACCCCACAGGCCCGCAAAAAGTCAATTCTCCCCTGTTTCGGTCCGTGGAGATCATCGATGACGACACGTATGAAATCACGTTAGCCAAAAAGACTATCCGTTACAACCTCCCTCTCTAAATTGGATGTATGGTATACCAGGTGGCCAAGCTGAGGATGCTCCAGTTTTTGTATGATTTCATGGGTGTGTATTTTAATCCATCAGACTGGCAACTCATGGAGATGGATACAGACTCTGCTTACATGGCCGTGTCTAATGCGGATTGGGAGTCCCTGGTCAAACCCGAGTTACGTGCACAGTATGAGGCGGAACGGGACCGGTGGCTACCTCGACGTGACCATTACCAGTACGACAAGCGCACGCCGGGTCTCTTCAGGTTGGAGTGGAGTGGCGATGCCATGATTGCTCTCTCCTCGAAGACGTATTACTGTTACGGTGGAGACCAAAATAAGTTTAGCTGCAAAGGGGTGAACCGGCGCGATCCGACCATCGACAAAGCCTTGTACCTGAACGTGCTGCAAAGCCAGGCCAGTGCGAGTGGGACTAACAGAGGATTTCGGGTCGTGGACCACCAGATGCGGGCGTACATCCAGAAACGAGACGCTTTCACCTTCTTCTACCCCAAGCGGAAAGTCCTTCCCGATGGCATCAGTACCACTTACCTGGACTTGTGAAACTATGACATTTGATATACTTTTCATGATACGAGTTAAAACTATAACTGTAAAAAAGTCAGAAGGGTCGCCAGTCCTGAGTGCAGGGCGTGGGTTCGAATCCCACGCTCTCACAGTTTTTACACACCACCTGTATTGTTTTGTACATATTCTATACATTCTTGTTCACTTGAATAAAAAAAGTTAAAAACATGACGTGTTTTTTCATGAATTTTTTTATTGAACATCAATGAACGTCAGAACAACAACGTCATAACAAAAACAATGAGAACACACACATTGAATCAATTAAAACAACCAGAGAAATGGGGCATGCACATTAAAACGAGAGGCAGTCCAGTCGTATACGAGTACATCACGGTCTTCGGCTTGAGAATAATCATCAAACATTTGTATGATCGTTTGCATAGAATGTCCTCTACTCCGGTGAGTGAGATAAAACACACAGTACTGTCCGCATACACTACTCAAGGTTCCTTGTAATCTTTTAGTATTCCAACGCCACACTGTAGTAGATACGTCCATGAACTTCACCAAATCGGGATGCAGGGGTGCCGTAGTCCGTAGGAATCACAGTATTCGCCTTGGCCCAGGGCGTCCACGTACACAGCCACCCAATGTTCACCGGGTCGAGTACCAGGGTCTGTATTCAGGATGTAGGCTGCTGGGGTGGTTGGGGTGGTGGGAAACACATTGCGTGGAAACACACCTCGAAAGGGTACCCTAGGATCTCGCTGGAGTATGGCCATCAGCTGCTCTGTATCCATGACTCTAGCTGGCGTAGTCACACAGGACGTTTCTTTGCTGATCCACGGTGATTACGTTATCAAACTCGGCGTAGCAAATCACGTTAATGGTATGGGGTAGAGGGACGGAGAAACGCAGTTCCAACCGTAAGTTTCCTTTCTTGAGCAAGGCAAGTTGATGATCGTGTTCCAAGGTAGGGGTGAGGTCGAAGGCGAACAAAGTGTACCCACGGCCAAAGTCTCGTCGAGTGATGGTATTTCCTTCGTCCTGATTGTTTTGTCCTGTGGCTATAAACAGGTTCAGGTAGCTCCGCACATAGTGATTGTTACCAAAATCCGGTTGTAACGGACGGGCTGGAATTTGATGGCCGGCCACGTGCAGTGCCAAAAAGTTGACGTTGAAATGTTGAAAGTGGAACGGATTCTCATCCCACTGTCCATTGAAACTGGTGTTGGTCACACACGCCAGGGTAAGACGTTTAGGGAGATCCACTAGAAATAAATTTTCACGATTGGCCATCATCGTACCTGCTGGCACAGAGAACACCTTGGTCTGTACGCGTCGGTTGGGGTACAGGGCTGGGTTTTTTGATAAGGCTTCCATGTGACTCACCAACACACCCTGTTGCAAATCCACCGTACGGACAAACAGGGCTGCATCTTCTATGATGATCTTGTAATTGGGGGCATCCCCACCGGCCATCAAGGCGAAAGTGGGTGGGAACGGATCAACTTGATCTTGATGGATACACCGTTCATCATGTAGCGGTCTTGCAGGAACAGATCGGCGTGCAGTCGTCCCATCATATCGACGGACCGGCTACCGACTGTAAACTGCCTGCGATGGCCGAACCCATTATTGGGAATGGTGACGGCATCCATGACTCCGGGCGTATCCCTGTAGTACAGCGAGGCTTGCAAGTGGTTTTTTTTGGCATCTTCTCCGTACGACAACAGCGTCTCGATGTAGGCTCGGTACGGGTACGTATTGGTGGACGTACTGATGAGTTTATCGTTCAGACCTGTTCCGGTTGTCTGCTAAACATGTGCAGGAGGGAAGGCGGGTATTGTATTTTGCCTCGTTTCGTCAGATTTTCTCACTGATGGAGGCGTCCTTGGTAGTTTACGTAAGTATAGTCATCAAGTCTAATTTTTACTCGTTTGTACAAGCATAATAAAAGCCGCTTTGTCAACAAATTGGGCAATCAAAGCTCGTCGTTGTTGTTGCTTTAAAACATTTGTTTAGTTATAGTAGAGACTTGCGTGTCATCGACTCCGGGATAAAGGATTTTTTTTTGCAGAAGAAATACATGGTATAATAATTAGATAATTAAAAAATTAAAAATAAGTAGCTATTAGTGCAAAAACTACTTCCTCAGTATTTATGAGAAGTTAGAAGACATATGGCACATTAATTTCCTGTTCAGTGTGTCTTTTCACAATAAAATTATGAAACACTACCAGCCGTCCCAACTGAGGCGGGTTGGGTTCTTGTTTATCACATTATAATCATACAGCTACATTAACAGCTACATGGTAGTCGGGTTAACTAATAATCCGATTATTTCTCACAGTACTTGATCAAACAAACTGGCCCTTGCTGATTGTTTTCAGTAGAGTGTGGCCACCCACCATGTTTTATAACAACAACAACGACGAGCTTTGATTGCCCAATTTGTTGACAAAGCGGTTTTTATTATGCTTGTGTAACGGGAGTCACGGCACCAATGTAACAACGTTACTTCTGGAACGCCAAGATCAACCCAAATAATAATCTTGCAAACATAGATAAATACACAAACCGCAAAACACTCACATTATATCATATTATACAAAAATACGTCATAAATAAGTCATGTTACAGCTCAAGGGAGACAACTCATCTTCTACACTTCTCCCCCCTAGATAAAATATCCCAATATTTTTCTACTAAACAATTTCAAAGTTCCAATAAACAAAACGCAGCGAGATTACATAAACAAAATGCAAATGTTCAAATGTTCTTCGAAACATGGCGTGGCATCCAACTTTTTTTTTCTAGACACACTCATGGATGCCGTACCATCCGCGTTTTCTGCGAATGTCACGGTCTCATCTCGACAATTGCATCGCGCACCGCGATCGGCAAGGTCCATGTTTGAAGCTTCCGCCGCGATGGCCACCCTACGACGCTTCTCCGCCTCTCTCTCTGCGACGTGTATACACGGTTTCCTTTTCGGACAACGATTCTCTCCAGGATCCACATATTCTCTGTTAACGGTAGGTTCGCCTTTCAGTCCTTGTACTACAGCTTGCGCCTCTTCCACTGTACTACGATGTTTCTGACGTAGATGACGGTTTAACTGATTTCTCCGGTTATTCTTATAATTACATAATGTGCACCGGAAAATCTGGACAGAGATGTTGTGTCTCTTCCTCCAATGCGTCCAGAAGCTTGTTTTCGTTGCATAAAAGTGTGATCCACATTTAGCAACTGGACACGCCATGCCCCCATCCACCCATTCCGGACGTAGGTCGTCATCCAAACTGTCCACCTCAGCTTCATCCACAACTAGGTCCAGTACGTCTGACATTCCCCAATCTGTAAGGTAAACAGAACACAGCTTACGTAAAACTTCCCTATCCAGCATAAACTATGCTTATGAGTAGAGAATCATCACAAAGAAAACAAATAGAACGAAATAATTAAAAAAAACAATCCACACTCGCTCACATTTAGACACACATATTCCCAAACCGCTGAATCTGATGAGAGGGGCCATCCCTCACCAGAACCAGCGATCGAACCAAACACTTCCACTCAAACACATCCACACGAAGCTTTGTTCCAAATGTAACCCATTTCAGACCTCACTGGCTATGGGGAATATCTCAATGGTCTACGAACAGGACGTCCACGCCTAGTCCAACGAGCTCCAGTGTTAGTCACTTCCGAGCCTGAAGTGATGCGCGGGGAACAGTCTAAACTATCAGGTGAAGCAAATGATGTATCCAAATCCGCAGAAGCATCTGCAGGAATATCCATTGCCGGGGAACCTATAAATTCATTTTGCCCAGCGGTGGGACTAGGAGGTATATCTCCTCCATCGTAAACAGGAGAAGAAGGCTGCCCAGAAACTTCCAAAGCTCCTTCAGCATGCTCTGGCCAACTCACGGGCGGCATGACCCCCTGGTACGGTTTCAGTTGATCCACATGAAAAACCCTTGTCTCAGAAACCTCATTTTCTCGAACTAGGTAAGTGACATTAGTCAACTTCTTCTCCACCTTCCAGGGTCCCGTCCATCCCATACCCAGCTTGGCACTAGCTGCTGGAGGATACCATCTCCAGACAAAATCCCCAGGTTTATATACCCGAGCCTTCAACCCCCTATCGTAAACCTTTTTCTGATGCACCGCCGCCTTCCCTATATTGCTATGTACGAAATCGAATGTTTTATTTTGCACATATTCCAACCAGCGGACATATTCCACTGGACATGAATATGCAGACTCCCCAGGAGGATTTCCCACCATCCAGTCCAACGGACACGACAGCTCATGCCCAAACATTAATAAACAGGGAGAGCATCCAGTACACTCCTGTACGGTGGATCGATACGCCATCATGACGAATGGTAAATGTTCGTCCCAACTAGCCGGGTTCTCTTCCACATACATGGCCAACATCTGAATAAGCGTCCTATTGAACCGCTCGACCAAACCATCGGACTGGGGCCTATAAGGTGTCGTCCTGGTTTTCTCAATCCCTAACAGACGGCACATATGAGCAAAGAGGTGAGACTCAAACTCCCTACCCTGATCGGAATGCATCTGCTTAGGTACCCCGAACCAGCATATAAATTCGGTAACCAGCTTATCCGCTACGGTAACCGCGGTGTGGTCCGCGACAGCATATGCCTCCATCCACTTGGTAAAATAGTCAGCAACAACGATAATATATTGATTGCCAGACTCCGCCACAGGGCACTCCAAAATATCTAACGCAATCCGATCCATCGGAGCCCCGACGGCGGACTGCTGCAGAGGAAACCTCCCGGGCCAGGACCAGGTTTTCGGCGAGCGCATAGATCGCATTGTTTCACCCAACGTGCCACATCGGCAGACATACCCGGCCAAAACATTCTCTGTCTAATCGAAAGTATCGTTCTCTTTCGCCCAAGATGTCCCGAAGTTCGTTTACAGTGTAATTCATTGAACACTTTAGAACGAACTTGTGCCGGGGCCAACAAAAGTAAGATACCAACGGTAATATAAAACCCCTTCTACAATTTCTAAGACTTCCCAGAGGGACCACAATCTTCTAACTCCCCTAGGTGCCCCTGCCACACAACGTTTTGGTGGCTTATCTACAAACCGCTTCTTCCATTCCAAGATCTGGGTTATGATGGGATCCTCTTCCTGCCAGTTTCTAATTTCATCTGTCGTCCAAACATCAAACCAATTTACTCCTCTCTGAGCATCGGTGACAGGAGAATCGGTAGGAGACAACAGGCCTATTTGACCTTCATAGTCTCCAACAGTAGCTACGTGATGCGAGTCTTGAGTTATGCCATTACTGGCTTCTAGCGTGGACGATTGTTCTGCGTCGGCAAGGTCAATCACGCAATCTCTGCAATCTTCCCGCTTACACTTTCGATGGGGCTGACGTAAAAGTCCATCGGCATTACCATGTTGCCCCCCTTTCCGATATTGCAAAACAAAATCATATGTGTCTAGCACAGATATCCACCTGGCAACCATCCCCTCGGAATTTTTGAAATTCTTCAACCAGGTCAAAGATGCATGATCTGTCCTAACAATGAAAGGTCGCCCCCACAAATAATGTCGGAAATGCTTCACAAAGGTAACGACGGCAAGCAATTCCCTATACGTGGTACAGTATCTTCTCTGGTGTTTATTCAAAGTTTTACTGCCATAAGCAATGACATGTTCCTGGCCATCCTGTCTCTGTGACAATACAACCCCTAAACCATACGAGCTGGCATCAGTGTCGAGAATGAACTCTGCGTCGCGCAAAGGATAAGCCAAGATAGGAGCAGCAAATAAGAGTTGCTTCAAGTCCTCAAAGGCCTTCCTACAATTTTCCGTCCACTGGAACTTAACCCCTTTCCTTGTCAATTGCACTAAAGGCCACGCTATAGTGGAAAAATCTGGCACAAATCGTCTGTAATAGCCTATCAGACCCAAAAAAACTCCGGACCTCGGCAACATTGGATGGCTCAGGCCACTCCGCTACAGCCTCCACTTTACTTTTGTCACACTTAATGCCACTCTCCGAAACTACATGGCCTAGATAAGGGACCTCACGTTGAAAAAGAGAACACTTCGATGGTTTTAGCTTCAACTTAGCCTGTCGTATTCGAAGTAAAACGACCTTAAGGTTTTCATGAGCTTCTTCGAACGTTTTACCAAAGACTATAATATCATCGAGGTAGCACAGGCAGCGGTCCCACTGCAATCCTCTGAGGACCAGTTCCATCAATCTTTCAAAACTTGCTGGGGCATTGCCCAGCCCAAACGGCATAACTTTGAATTGAAAAAGGCCCTCATGGGTTGAGAAAGCAGTCTTCTCTTTGTCCTGCTGGTCCATTTCGCACTGCCAATATCCAGACACAAGGTCAAGGGTGGTAAACCAACAGGCCCCCGCTAGCGAATCTAAAGAATCATCAATACGAGGTAAAGGGTACGCATCATCCTTAACTGTCACAGAATTCAGGCGTCTGTAGTCCACACAAAATCTCGTAGAACCATCTTTCTTTGCCACCAATAAAATCGGTGAAGACCAAGGACTTTTGCTAGGTTCAATGACATCCTCGTCCAACATGCGAGTAATTTCCTTCTCTACAGACTCACGTTGCCCTAGAGGCGTCCTACGTGGAGGTACCTTAATGGGTTTAGCCCCACCAGTGTTAATACGATGTTTGACTATTCCCGTTCGCCCCGGCTTACCATCTACCCCCATGAAAACATCTTCGAATTCTGCAAGGAGGCCGGCTACACTCCTGTTGATCAGCCGTAAGATTACTCGAGGCTTTGTCAAACAGAGACCGTAGGTGTAAGGGGACACTCAGTTCCTGCTTAGTAGACCCTGCTACTATGTCACCCGCCACCTCTGTCACATCCTGAAGACTAGCAATACTGGTATTCTTCCTAACATGTACCGGCTGATCAGTCACATTTATAACCGACAAGACTACCCCTTCAGAGTCCACTAACGCACGGGACATCACTAAGCCCTTCCTTTCCATGGTGCTTAGCGGTTCCGCCAAAAGTGTACAGCCGGTGCTAACTTGACCATCCACATAACCCCTAACAAGCATTTCCGATGCAGGAGGGATAACAACTTTTGAAGACAGTTTGACCCTCGCACAGTTAGCTGAAACACGCCTGCTTAGGATAATGTCATGCTTATCCATCACCAAGCTCCCCCTAGACACACTACCGTCCAAATCGTATTGCTTCAGGAAATCTATGCCCAGTATTCCAGGTAAATCGAGTTCTGCTACTACAAATTCATGTACAAAAACATGATCTCCCAACTTAAATTCTAACTCGACCATTCCCTTAACATCTAGAGCATTCCCATCTGCTGTACTGAGGACAACGTTAGTTTTCTTCATACTAGGAACTTTCCCTCCTAACCGTTCGTACAAAGCGGAAGACAACAGGCTAACCGCAGATCCCGTATCCACCAGCATCTCATGGAAGCTGTTCCCTACACTAACGACTGCAAACAAACAACTTTGCATCACTGCTCCCACACCCAAACTTGGCCTTGCACTTACATCAGAACCAAATGGGGCTGTACCTTCGGCCTCAGACACAACCCGTTCTAGTTTAATCGTTGATTACCCTGTTGTTCAATTAATTCTGCTTTTGGCTCAGTGGGATATTTCTCCGGGCAGTCGTAAGAAAGTTGACCCAGCCTGTGACAAACATAGCATTCCTTACGTGACCGATATGCCCCGGGATTACCTCCCCTTCTAATCTCATTAGACAACTTTTTGAACTGCCCCTCAAGAGAAGTAACCAATTTCTCTAATGCTTCCTGAATTCGATCAAATGGGCTATCCTCTTGTTAACAATCTGACGGAACTTCGGCTGCGACTACATTTACGTCAGCTCCCTCATAGCTATTTCCCATTTTTGGCTTCGGCACAGGGTTTTTCAACCCTTTCACCGTTTCAAACTCCACTGCATGCGATATGGCGGCCTCCAGCGTTTTGGGGTGATGAAAGATAACATGCTCTTTTATCTCTGCACCTCCAATCCCATTTACGAATTGCTCCAGCACATTTACCTCCCTGTACTCAACAGGCATCTGTGGAAACGCAAGACACCCGAGTCGCCTCAGGGCATAGCCGAAATCAGCTGGCGTTTCACTATTTCGACGCCTGCGCGCGCGGAACTCGCAGCGATGCGCCACTTCTCGTTCTTGCGGATTGAAGCGCTTGATAAAGATACTTTTCAAGCCATCATAATCAGACAAAATTTCTGGGGGTATATCTCCTAACAATTTCTGCGCGTCTCCTCGCAAACACATAGCTAATTGTTGTGCCTTCTCTGTCGATGACCACCCGTTCCATAGTGAAACCTGTTCGAAATGAACGATAAAATCTTTCCATTCCGTGGCTCGACCATCGAACTTGTCTGGTTCCTTTTCGCGCCTAGTCAGAATCCTTGACCCCCTGTTTCCTAACCGATCTCGTCTATGGCTACTACTACCCTGCCCAGGTGTACTAACGCCTCTTGGCAGAAAGTCTCCCGAAAAAGTATTACCATCAGAAATATTCTCCGCTCGTCCAGCCTGAGCTTGTTGTCGGCTAGTCACGTGCTCCACTGCCATATTCAACTTAGAAATCTGATCATCTATCAATTTGTCCAAACGATCCCACTTTCTACTTTCCTCATCTATAATCGAGGCATTCTGGGATATCACATCCCCAAGCTTGAATGTCCTGTTAAATGTTTTAGGTCTAGCCCCTCCCGTTGACGACTCTGACCGTAGTTCCCCTGGAATATTTCTTACGGGTAAATATTCTTCCCGAAGAACAGCCGCCGGTCTTTGTTCCTCAGGGTAATTTCCTAGCGGGGTCGTTTCCCCCCACAATCCTGAATCGATATTGTGTGTGACCATGCCCCTCATCTCTGTTTCCTCCACTAACACTCTCTCATCCCCCTTGAACGCCATCTCGAAGATCCTGGTCACGGCACCAAAATGTAACGGGAGTCACGGCACCAATGTAACAACGTTACTTCTGGAACGCCAAGATCAACCCAAATAATAATCTTGCAAACATAGATAAATACACAAACCGCAAAACACTCACATTATATCATATTATGCAAAAATATGTCATAAATAAGTCATGTTACAGCTCAAGGGATACAACTCATCTTCTACACTTATACAAACGAGTAAAAATTAGGCTTGATGACTATACTTACGTAAACTACCAAGGACGTCTCCATCAGTGAGAAAATCTGACGAAACGAGGCGAAATACAATACCCGCCTTCCCTCCTGCACATGTTTAGCAGACAACCGGATCAGACCAAAGTGCCGTGAGCGCTAGCGCCACCTTGCGGCCGAAACCGGCATTACGAATAGCGCAAAAGGCAGATTAAACGAACTGGGCCAACCTTGCCATTTGACGAAATGATAGGGGATGCCACGTCGACGTTCCGTTTTCAAAATCTTTTCCACCGTGTAGTAGTCTTTCCGTGTTTTTACCACCGGTTGTAATTCTGCCTCGTAAAACGTGCCTTGCAGTGTTTCTCCTTGTAGATCTTCCAGTTGATAGACGTGTGGGTTTCGAGGGTTATGGCGAACGATGACAAAGTGCTCGTCACTCCAGTTGGGCACGTAACTTTTCTCAAATTGCCCTTTGACTTTACTGATCCGTACCACATCCCCGCGTTTGTAACGGGGTGACGTGAGTGGACTTGGTTCTATCGAGTACAGCGTACGGCGCACTTGATGTTCGTTGCGTTCCGTCACATCGAGGGAAGCCTGCTGGATACTGCGATGATAGGCTCGATTGTACCCTTGGATCAGTTGAGGTAGCACATCGATGTACCGTCGGGTGTTTTTTGCGGTAAAATACTTGTACATCCGTCCTTTGAAGGTTCGATTGAATCGTTCCACCACAGAGGCTTTGGTCTCGTTGTACGTATGGAAGAAAAACACCTTCTGTTTCTTAAGAAAGGCTTGAAAGTGGCGGTTGAGAAATTCTGTGCCTTCGTCCGTTTGCAAATAGAGGGGTTGCGTCCCGTCTTGAAAATCTGCTGGAACGCTCGTACCAGATTCTCTCCTGTTTTGGTCCGGATGGGTAGCACCCACGCGTACTTGGATAAAATATCGATACAGGTCAACATGTACCGATGTCCATCATTGTGGGCAGCAAATCGACTCATATCGACCAAATCGGCCTGCCATTGTGCGTCTACGCCTCCTACGATGACTCGGTTACGGCGAAAATGTCGTCGGGCTGCTCGATGTAAGCTATAAGTGTCTTGGGTTTTTAACCAAGCTCGACCTTCTGTTCGACTGATCCCTTGGGAATGTGCAGCTCGAGCAAGCGCTCCCACAGCGCTATAAGCGGCTGGACTGGTTGGGCTGTAATACAAATCTGTTAACACCTTGTTCACAGTCTTACTCCACGTGGATTCCTGCCGGCCGGCCTTGCGGGTACTCCACTGGCTTCCCTTTCGGGTCCCCCTCTGGGTCGCGCTGTTGTGTGTTGGCTTCATGAGTAGACACTGACACTCTAGCCTGTGTGCACCCTATAGATATAGTACTTCATCGACAATGGGGACTACTTTTTCCAAGGCCGTCCATAGATCAGGGTCCAGGGTAAAACCACCTTCGTTCAGACAGAGGAGTCGAGCAAAAAAGGCGCCGCGAAAAATGTAGACGTCGTCACACAGGTGAATGCTATCACCGTCGAGGTCACCCAACAACACCCGTTTCAAGGTAGTCCAGCCTTCCGGTGACAAAGAGACGCGCGCTTTGGGTTCAGACGTACACCAACACCTACGTCCGCTATCGATGAGGTCCACTCGTTTGGGGTACAACAATAGGGTGCAGCCAGGTGTAAGAGTGCGGGTAGCCACAGAGTTTGCGTCGGGGTGCAATAAGTCGTGGACGTCGGGGATAATAGTTTTCAGCGCCTGCCATAATACAGGACGGAGTGTGATATGGGGACCACCACGCTGTTCTAACCGGGGAAAAAAAGAATCATCTCTACCACTTCGTAGGTAGACACCCACTCCCACGTGCATGAAATCGACTTCGGGCTCTTTTCTCTGTAACAACCGTGTCAATAGAGTCCACCCTGCTAGGGTTAAACATAGCTTCACCTCTCGGAATTGTTCTTCTTCGATGAGCTGTAGGTGATGGTCATAGACGATCAAGGTGACGTTGGTGGTCAGTTGGAGCAACGCAAGCTCACCATCCGCTCCGTGCGCTCCCATGGTGGTGAATGACAAAACACCGGCTAGGGAAGCCTGTATATATATCGCTGTGCAGGGGGCTTATACTACACCCTGCCAGTGCCTAGTGGACTAACCTATACGCCCCGCAAAATACGGGTTGGGTAATTGTTATACTACAATGTCAAGTGCCCCTATGGGTATAATTAACTCCTAGTCCGTAGCCGTACACGTTACAGTTTTTCATTTGTTCGTGTCTCTCTATCCTAATCCGTACTCGTACACGTTCTGGTTTTATTTTTCCGTCTCCCTTCACCCTTCGTGAAAGTCCGTGATCACTCGGTAGTGTCATGCTAAATTAACCCCTAGTCCGTAGCCGTACACGTTATGGTTTTATTTTTTTCGTGCCTCTCTATGCTAGTCCGTACCCGTATACGTTATAGTTTTTATTTTCCATGGCCCCACCTTCGTCAAAGTCCGTGATCATTCGAGGTGTAATGTTATAGAGATATGAATTGATTTAACCTAGGAATTTGCCATACCAATTTCGTGCAAAAAGACGGGATTGAAACTTAACCCAGGAGGTGTTAGACGAGCCTTATTGGGCCAATCAGCGACCCGTATATCAACCAATGGAGAGGACGGAGACAGAACCAATGAAAGAGATTCGCGCCGTTTTAACAGCCAATGAAAATCCACTATATTCAGTATAAAACCCAGGGGACGCGTGGGGAAAAGCCGCATTCAAACCATATTTCTCGACCTGTAAAGAACGTATGAAGATCATGAGCCGAGTAGCAAAGATGAGCACCACGAAAGGGGCGGCGAAAGAGAAGAGAGAGAGAGAGAAACTGGCGAGAGGTGTGAAAGCCTTTTCGATGGCGGAAATCAAAAGATGGACACGCAGCAATACTAATTTCACGCCGCTGTCCTGGGCGGCGTTATATTACAGTGTGACAAGGGCGCTGACCACGTTCACCGGGGAAGATTGGATCACCGCTCTGCGAGATGCCCTCAACGAGGAAGAGCTCCAGAGACAACTACAGCTCCAACAACGCCAGCCGGAATTCGTCGATATAGACGAATTACCGCGCATTCCACCGGTCTCCTTCCTGGACCACATTCCGTCAGTGCCAGATGAATCGTCGGATGACGAGCAACAACAACAGCCCGGTCGATACTTTTCAGCCAGTTCGATGGAGTAGACAGGCAAACTCCCCCTGAATAAAACAGGGTAAACAAATTGACCTTAACGACCCTTTTCAGGGCCACCCCAATCTTACGAAAGGGAACTTCTAACTTGGCACATTCAATTAAAATCAGGCCCTACATTTTTTGTGAATCTCCCCTCCTCTAGATTCTATGATTACCAATCTCCAACCCCCAAAAAATCTGCCATCAAAGTCCCTTTTCAGGGCCAACCCCTAGCCTTCCAAACAGCACTTATAACAATTGCCCCTAGACCCTACCAATACAAATCTCCTCTCCTCTATGATTACCAATCTTCCACACCTCACAACAACAAAATTTTTACACTCGGCTTTTTCCGGGACTACTCGGTATATCTCAATCTCCTCTCCTCTATGATTACCAATCTCCCACACCTCCTCACAACAACAACAACAACAAAATTTTACACTCGGCTTTTTTCGGGACTACTCGGTATATTATTACCGTACATTCATACTAATAGTGTTTTTTTTTATTTTACCTGGGCGCTGTTAGTAGGAAGTTCCCATTTACTAAGTGTTAATTACCTATTGTTACCTAGGTGTGTGCATGTGCAGGAGCTGGTGGTTTTGTGCTTTTAATTAGAAGCTTGCTCTTTCGAGTATAATTGGGGGTCCTCATAAGGACCGTTAGGAAGATGTAAGGGGATTACATCGATCGGAACAGGTTTTCTCGCCTCTGGGTACACACCGGACATTTCAACGCGACGAGTGTACACGCTATGGGCTTGTAAGTGGGCGTAGGTACTGGTCTTTCGCATGTCTGTGGATACAGCAAATACATAACGCTTGGTGTCCACATGGGAAAATAGCGAATTTGGCGTAGCGACTAGTGCATTGGACACAGGGTAAATACTGTGCCGCTCCCCATGTTGTGTCTCGCTCCAGTCTTCTTATTTCGGTACAGTAATACTCAAGATATCGCTGCTGTAAAACAGCCATCTCTTCTTGTTTTTTCTTTTTCTTTTTCTTGGTCTTCTTCGAACATATCTTGTACGAGTTCATCAAGCTGTTCGTCGTCGGTAGGATAGACGTAGGGACTAACGTAGGGGCTATTGTCCACGCCATCGATGAATTCACCGGTTGCTTCTTGGTCTTGGTCTTGGTCTTGTTCTTGGTCTTGATGTTGTTTGAACACATCTTGTATGACTCGATCAAACCGTTCGTGTTGGAGGGTACTATCAGGCCGTACGTCGTAGGTACTATTGGCGGTGACATCTCCATCCGCTGCCTCTTCTTCTGCTTCTTCGTCGTCTTCAATATCGATGAATTGACGCGTGGCATGGTGAAGATATTGCCGCTTTTGTTGTGAAACTGGGGTGAAAGTCTCGCTGCCCTCTACCGGCTGCTCTTCTTGTTCATCATCTTTGCATAGCTCTTCTAATATGTTGTCAAGCCACGACTCGTTAATAATATTGTGCACTCCATCAATATCCATGTGTTGAGCCATGATGTAGTTCAAAATGAATGGATAGCAGACGACAGTGCGAGCTTTTTTTATAGTACCGTAGAGCGCCCGTATGAGGGCGCGGACGTCACCGAAATCTTCACACTGCACCAGCGTGCCTGCTCAGGCCCCCTGAAATTTTGTGTTTCTTTTCCATCTTCAAACCGGTCTCATTTTGCAATAAATGCGAGTTGACGTGTAAAACTTATTTAAACTGGAACTTTGGGAGCTTATAGTGTATCGCTGAAAAATTCAGAAGGCTGGCGGCAGGCTAAAACTATATTTTTAATCATTTTGTCGATTTTAGACCCGTATGGTTATGGGTGTGGTTGTGTGGAAAACCCGGTAAATTTGAAATAAATCGGCTTACCTCCGTAAAAACACTTTAGGTGTGTTCCTCACATCCTTATAATGTCACCCTGAAAATTTGAGCAGGTTTATCGAAGGAAAAGTATGAATTTTTGTCATACCACTCTTGCTACGGTAACACAGCACTATACAGTATGGAGCCGATTGTGTGTACAGCTATGCGTGTCAATGGCTGTGTTACCGTAGCAAGAGTGGTATGACAAAAATTCATACTTTTCCTTCGATAAACCTGCTCAAATTTTCAGGGTAACATTATAAGGATGTGGGGAACACACCTAAAGTATTTTTACGGAGGTAAGCCGATTTATTTCAAATTTACCGGGTTTTCCACACAACCACACCCATAACGATACGGGTCTAAAATCGACAAAATGATTAAAAATATAGTTTTAGCCTGCCGCCAGCCTCCTGAATTTTTCAGCGATACACTATAAGCTCCCAAAGTTCAAGTTTAAATAAGTTTTACACGTGAACTCGCATTTATTGCAAAATGAGACCGATTTGAAGATAGAAAAGAAACACAAAATTTCAGCGGGCCTGAGCAAGCACGCTGGTGCAGTGTGAAGATTTCGGTGACGTCCGCGCCCTCATAAGCGCGCAGTGTCTCGTCTGCTATCCACTCATTTCAACCGCATCATGGCTAATCCTAGTAGACGGGCACTTTTCAACGCAATGAACACGGGACAACAAGATCCTGGAGAACGGATTCGCTCGAACGGAGAAGACAAAGAACATGTTACAATCATTACGAGCTTGCAGCGTGTTCATGAAGCTCATATTGCTGAAGCTTTGAGGATGAGAGGCGCACAACAAGATAGAGAAATAAGGGACGCTGTGCAGGAAGATGATGATGATGAGGCAACAGACGATGAAGATGTACACGGAGAGGTGGAGTGGTTAAACAGTAGTAGACCCCCAACAACTACAGCTTCGATGGCTACCACAACGACGGCTACCACAACGACCGCTACCGCAACACGAATGACAACACCCTTACAAGAGATCAGCCACCTGAACCAACAGCTTGACGAATTAGAAGACGAAAAGTCTAAATTACGCCTACAACTGGCTAGGGAACAGAAGAGATCCACCTGTACCGTGTGTCAAGACGATGAGACGGTGTACGCCTTTTTTCCTTGTGGTCACCTGTGCCTATGTGGTGTATGCTTGCTAAGCTTAACATGCATAGCGGGTTCGTGCCAGTGCGCAGACAGAGGAGCTTCATTTGAAGATACGATGCCCTGTGTGTCGGGGATGGGTATCAGGCGTGAAAAGAATATTCCGCCCGTAACAGTGTGATGACCAACCCGCTGTTCTTTCCAAAGGCCCTTTTTAGGGCCACCTAATTACACCCGAAAGGGCACAAAAACACCAGCTCCCACACCAATACCCCTTTGCATAGAGTGAACACTAACACACATTTGAATTTCTAATATTTTTATTAACACAGTAGAATGAACATAAGGTCTTCACCACAGTAGACTCTTGGTGTTGAATTTTTTTAATACAATTATACGCTATCAAGGCGCTTAAATGAACATAGAATGAACATAGAATGAACATAGAATGTAGGAATACGGTGATGTCTGAATGTTCAATATTTATGCAACAAGACTTGTGTGAAATGTTCAATATTTATGCAACAAGACTTGTTTGAACTCGTCATTGTCTTTCTGCCCCTGGTGCACGTAGATGAAGGTGGCAATCTGTTCACGTGGAATTCTGGGTGGACAGGCAGCTTGCAATGCCTCGGCAATTTGCACCTCGTTAACGGCCTGTAGCCCCTCAGTCATGAACGCGTCTGATGGTATACTATTGTCCATACACGTATGCGTGTTGAAGAGTCCCTTCTTGTTCGCACAGCCTGCACATTGCTGGATACGCAAGTGTCGAATGCGGGATCTGAGATATCCAGGAATGTGTCGATGTACTTCTTATAAATATACTGAGTCACCTGGTCAGACAGGACTTCATGAATTTCACCTGTGAGACTCTCCAGCTTCCGCCACGCAGGTATTTGCAGGGTGACGCCCTGAGGTAAAGGAATACGCTTTTGCGTATCCTCCCTCAACTTCCATTTACGAATATGCACCACCAGCATGTTGTTGAACATAGAACAGGTGAGGAAGATGTCACCCACATAAAATTTCGCTTCGTCGCTCCCCTGGTGGTCAATGACTGCATCGACGGCGTAATAAATGGCCTGTACTCTTATCCAGGTGTCCAACGTCAATGCGATATGCTTAGGTGGTTTGTCGTCCCAGGCCGGTGCGTTAAAATGCACTTCCTCTTCTTTGACACTCACAGTTAAATAGGGAGAGAGCTGCCAAGTGTTCGTCTGGGCCGCCTGGTAGGCCTGCTGGATAATGTCATTGATCTCCTGCACAGACATAGGAAGTAGCACCTCTTCCTTCGCTTGCTCAGGCACTTGCTGGGGCACTGGCTGAAGCAGTTGCTGAGGTATTTCTAAAGGTGTTAGTCGGGGACGTTTGATACGTGGACCGGGTTTGGTAGGTAGACCGGACTCTTGGTGCGTACGTTTGGTAGCTGTACGCCCTTCGGCGATGTCCATGTCCATGACTAAGATATTATCTTCTGAATCCTGGACTTGAAGTAGATCTGCTATTCCTTCATTTCCCGTCTTCTTCAGCGCCTCCACGAAGGCTTGAAAGGCTAAGGAGCCACGGCATGGTATGAGGTCGATGAGGGCTCTGTTTCGGGACATATAGGTCTTCTCCGCCATGATCTCTACCCCCATGTGTTTAGTGATTATGTTTTCCACCATGAGGAGATCACATATATCACATGCTGCATCTCATCAACGATATGGATACGGTGCTGCAGAAGCTTAGCTCGGTGGGATGACTCCATGACTGTTGGCTCAGGCTGGTCAGGTCAGTAGCTGCTATGGGGAGATAGACTGGTGAAGTTGCACTGGTGAGGCAGGCTCAGGCTGGTGAGGCTCAGGCAAGTAGCTCCTGTCGTCAGAGTGGTTCAGGCTGGTCAGTAGGCTGGTCAAGCAGGCTGGTCAGGTAGCTCCGTTCGGCAGGCCAATGATTGCAGCAATCCCCTAAAAATTTCCACTTTTATACGTTTTTTCGTGACATTCGGGTATTTTCGGTGACCTCCGTGTCTTTTCGGTCACCTCCGTGACTCTTCGGTGATGACATTCGGGTCTTTTCGGTGACCTCCGTGAGTCTTCGGTCACCTCCGTGTCTTTTCGGTCACCTCCGTGACTCTTCGGTGACCTCTTCGGGCACCTCCGTGTCTCTTCGGTGATCTCCGTGACATCTTCGGTCACCTCCGTGTCTCTTCGGACACCTCCGTCACCTCCGTGTGTCTTCGGTCACCTCCGTGTCTTTTCGGTCACCTCCGTGACTCTTCGGTGATGACATTCGGGTCTTTTCGGTGACCTCTGTGAGTCTTCGGTCACCTCCGTGTCTTTTCGGTCACCTCCGTGACTCTTCGGTGACCTCTTCGGGCACCTCCGTGTCTCTTCGGTGATCTCCGTGACATCTTCGGTCACCTCCGTGACATCTTCACGGACCTCACCGAAAAAACACGGACCTCACCGAAGAGACACGGACCTGACCGAAGAGACACGGAGGTGAACGATATTGTGGAAAAACCCCACAGACAAGTCAGTACATCTCCTATCATGTTCCCACGGACCTCACCGAGAAGACACGGACCTGACCGAAGAGACACGCAGGTGAACGACATTGTGGGGAAAACCCCACAGACAGGTCAGTACATGCTCCCACGGACCTCACCGAAAAGATACAGAGGTGAACGACATTGTGGGAAAAACCCACAGACAGGTCAGTACATATCCTATCATGTTCACAGCTCACGCGCCATTCACCCAGACCGGAAGTGACGCCATACGGAACTGGTGGCGCCCCCTGGCGGAAAAAGGGGAACCAAGAGTTACCTCCCTGGAAAAGGGGGTCCTTCCCGTCCTTTCTATACTACTCCGATATTTTACCTCATAGGCCCACAGTTCGGCAAAGTTCCGGCAGAATACAGACTAGAGAGATACGGTACATTTAATACTTTTTATACCACTTTCACAAGGAAGAGGATATATCAAGGACTTGGTTGGCCCGATGTCTGTATAATGCGAATGGGACGTCGTATGACAGAAAGAAATGTTGAAAGCGCCGTTAAAATCACTCACTCACTCAAAAAATGTAAATTGTAGACAGCCTCTTTTAAAAGTTAGCGCATCACATGACTTTCGAAATTTGGCGACCGAGGGAGAAAGACTGTCTGACACAATGTATGTGGTGCACATTTCTTAATACCCATATAACATCATCTATCGGTACGAACACGTGAAACCGATATCAATTTCGGCAACTACTTCAGGATTGCATCTGCACGCTTGTCATTCAATCATCACTCTACTGGAAAAATTGTCGGTGGGGGGACTCTTTCGGAGATCTGCTAACTCTGTCGGAGAAATTATGAGGTCAAGGATGGAGGTACGTGCCCTTTGTCGTCTTGAAATTGGTATTATATTTATTTTTCAGCGATTCAAATAGCTGCATAAAACAACATTATGGATAAGGTATAGTATTGTATCTGAATCAGTGGACTGGAACTCGTGTAAGAGGAAATATATTTGCCAGAAATTTACACACGCATAGCCACGTGTTGTGTTTGGTTCAGTTTTCAATACATTTTTCATGAATAGGGAGACATTCTGAATTAACGTTTGCTTGAAAACACTGACCAGCGTCGGTATCTAACTCCCGCCATTAGCGTACAACAAACTTTATGTCAAATTTATCGATAAAACTGTCAATATAATTTTTTGAAACGAAACGTCCTCTAGTGGAAAACAACACCGGACTCTGCGCGAAAAAAGTATACTATCGAAATCTTCAGCCGTATGAGTTCTAAAGACGAAAGTTTCGATATCTCGATCTGTCATAGATGCTGGGCAAGAATAAAAAATAGATGAAGCTGTATGGGCATAGTCGTAGCACTGATCTGTTGGGATATAGTTCACTTTCAATATATTAAAGGCATTAGAATTTTCAAACATTCAA
The DNA here is from genome assembly GCA_036873755.1 of Hanleya hanleyi. Classification (NCBI taxonomy): domain Eukaryota; kingdom Metazoa; phylum Mollusca; class Polyplacophora; order Lepidopleurida; family Hanleyidae; genus Hanleya; species Hanleya hanleyi. Next base: position 93,467 of record JAVTVY010038307.1, on the reverse strand, counting down.
GGGCATGGTCAACATGGCGGACTGAGGGGGTTGTTACATGTAACGTCTCCGCCTAGGCTGGAACTATTCTGGAAAATGGGCAGCAAAAATGGAAAATAACTATACAGAAATGTACTTTGGCGAACGTTGCAACTACCTCTGTTAAAATTTTGTATGGATGGGGAAACACTTGATCAAAAAAATAACGATTGAAAAGTGCAGAACACAAATACATTGACAGGGGAGAAATCGACCATTATGTCAAGTGGTGAAATTACAGGTGTGCTTCGGACAAATGCCATCCCTCATGGAAATGGAACGGAAACGACAGAAATTAAATGGTGTAAGGAATAAGGCCAGGGCAGAGGGAAAGCATGTTCGCCTGGTTAAGGACAGACTGTATATTGACCACCAGGAGTATAAGCCCACAGACGAGGCACAACGTTAGGACAGCCAGAGGCATGGCAGGCCCGTAGCCAAGCGGGGTTTTCTGGGTTCGGGCGAACCCCCCTTTCGGAAATTTTATATATTTTTCTCATATAAATGCCCTTTTCAAACATTGAAGCGAACCCCCTATTTGCCCCTTTTCCCATACAGCGAACCCCCTGATGTGCCCTTTTGGAGTGAAGGCGAACCACCCCTCAGTAAATCCTGGCTACGGCACTGCATGGAGACCTGAAAATAATAACTTGGAATGTTCAAATGGGATTGGAACGTAAGATTAATAACTCTGATTTAGTTGATAAATTTTCTCAGTATAGAAAATACTTGTTCATTATATAGATTGAGTAAATTTGTATATTTAGCTGAGAGTAGAAGAAGTCAAATATTAAGTGGCTAAATTATGTAGTTATGGAATTCCTCAGTCCGCATATATGTAACGGTAATATATGTATACAAATGTAACCCAGTCAATGAAGACAAGCCGGTTCTTGGTGTAATTAATTAATAACAGTTTATTCACCATGTCTCTCATGGAATGAACCAAAAAAGGGGCAGCGACTGTCAATGTCCTGTTGAACACTAATTCTATGGTGTATACAGACAAGCCACAGACTGGTAACTCACTAGGTCACGTTCGAAACCGGGAATACTCTAGATCAGAACAGCGTAGCCTTATTTACAGGCAATGTTCAAACACCAACATAATTGTGATGAAACTGTGGAATTAGGAACGTCTGTTTCCTGCTTGTTTACAAGATGTCTTTCACGAACAAGCAACATAAGCGCCACCTATCGACTACTCGGCACACTACACATACAATGCAAATGTACTTAGGGGCGACTACTCCATAATACTTGGAACAAGCCAAAATTACGGTTGAGGGGGAACAACTCTCAGTGCACCAGGCCACACCTAAGCCCCTGGAATAAAGAATATGAATATGAAGGTTGAACCGTGAGTACACTTCAATTGTTTGCTTTTCAGAAGAGTTTCGACAAAGATGAGGAGAGCATGGGCGTCCTGGGGTGTAGTGCCCTGTTTACCTCGACGTCCATTTGCGTACGGTACCACTCTCTTATGTAGACGAACCATTCCCCTTCATATGCTGCAGTGCTAACTATATAGTATCTTGTAGCTTGAATGGAGTTTCAACCGTCTCTTTAGCCTGAATCATTCTATCCACTCTAGGCAGGAATTGTTTGAATGAAAACCACCCATCTCGCGTCAGTCGCATGGCAACACCATAAGATTTTATAATCTGCCTATTATGTCGTATACGTTGAAATGTTACTTGAGGAGAATTTCCTTCACCCCTCACTTGAACGTAGAGATTACTCATTAGTCGATACATATTGGCTTTTACAGGTGCGACAGTCGTAGAATAAAGTGAGAAGCACATGAGAAGTCTTTATATACGCATTGGTCATTTTATCAGTTGACCATGTGACCCTTGAGGACACCTCGACCTACTAACCTAGTTCCACTATTTATGGGAACATAGTAGCCTACATACTTACTTATGGTGACCTAGTGACATACATATGGTGACCTACTTATGGTGACCTAGTGACCTACTTATGGTGACCTATTGAACTTTTTCTTTTTTACTCTTATTTTTTTTTAGTGACGTCATCGGCTTCCCTGGCTTCCCTGTGCTCGAACCCCCCTTTTACATTCTACTGTGAAGGAAGGTTTTTGGGGTACAGATGGACCATCAGTGGTCCAAATTAACCGTGTGGGGTGTCATCTTGTAGCTCTCTGCATGTAGACAACAAATGGTATGGTTTTTGTTGCAAGTCGCATTGTGCTACCCATGCGCAGTTGGGCAGTAGTAACGAAAGATGTCATTTTGGGCGTGGGCAATGACATTTTTGGACAATCAAAGGACCCATGTTTGGACCTAATGGACCGGTTGGGTTATCACGGTGAAGCTTTCGTGCGGTAGAATCAGACGGGCATGTGTTTTTTTTAGGTCATGCCAATCTGCGCATGCGCAGTTGGGGTGCAGTAAGTAAAGTGTTCATTCTTGAGGTGCGGAGGTGTATATTTAAGAGATTGAGGTTCTATATCTCATCCAAAGATGGAGTGTAGGGTGCCATCTTGAAGCTTTCGTGGTGTAAACCACGACTTGAGGGATTGCCATGTCATCTGTGACCTCATTGGTGACGTCATCAGTATGAGTGGTAGCGAAAGTGACCATTTAGGGGTGCGTAGGGGTGTATTTGAGAGACTGAGGAACAATTCCTGGTCCGAATGGGACGTGTGGGGTATCATATTGAAGCATTCGTGTGACAGTGTCCGAGTGGTCTGGTGTGTCGTGGAAGTAGGGGATATGGCGAGCATGCGCAGATAGGAAATAGTGGAAAAGGGCACTGGAATGGAATTTTAGCCTCGAGGTGGACCATCCGTGGTCCGAATGGGTCGTAGTGAAGGGTTTGTGGGTTAGCGTTGGATTGGACTGGGGTGTAACCTAGTATCGTCGTTCTGTGCATGCACAGTATGGCAGCACTATAGAGGTCTTGTCCAATCAGAAGCCGCCATTTGAGAAACTACAGAGCTCGCAGCTGTGGGATGGATCAGTTGAGAGCTCGAAGCTCTTGGAGCTTGAAGCTCTTGGAGTGGGAGCTTGGAGCTCGGAAGTGACATCGCACACATTCGCACGCACCTGTGGTGCACCCTGTACCCTATAGCCCATAGGGCATAGGGTACACCAGGATGCCGATGCACCACAGGTGCGTGTCCATGCGTGCGACGACGTCACTTCCGAGCTCCAACGGCTCCAAGCTCCGACTCCAAGAGCTCCGAGCTCCAAGAGCCCTTCACTACGAAACCCCACATGACCCATGCGGACCACGGATGGTCCACCTTGAGGCTGAACTACCATTCAAGCGTCCCTTTTCCACTATTTCCTGTCTGAGCATGCACGCCATATCCCCTACTTCCACGACACACCAGACCAATATGATACCCACGAATGCTTCAATATGATACCTCACACGTCCCATTCGGACAAGAAATTGTTCCTCAGTCTCTCAAACACACTCCTACGCACCCCTAAAATGGCCGCTTTCGCTATCACTCGTACGGATGATGTCACAAATGACGTCACAGATGACATGATAATCCCTGAATTCATGGTCTACACCACGAGAGCTTCAAGATGACACCCTACACTCCATCTTTGGATGAGATATAGAACCTTAAATCTCTCAAATATACACCTCCGCACCTCAAGAATGAACACTTTACTTACTACACCTCAACTGCGCATGCGCAGATTGGCGCGACCTCCAATAAAAAAAACCATGCCAGTCTGACTCTACCCCACGAAAGCTTCACTGTGATAACCCAACTGGTCCATTTTGACCAAACATGGGTCCCTTGATTGCCCAAACATGTCATTGCCACGCCCAAAATGACATCTTTCGTTATTTCTGCCCAACTGCGCATGAGTAGCAGAATGCGACTTCCAACAAAAACCATACAATTTGTTGTCTACATGCAGAGAGCTACAAGATGACACCCCATACGGTCCATTTGGACCACTAATGGTCGACCTCTACCCCAAAAACCTTCCTTCACACCGCCAAAATGCCCACTTTGGCTACTACTCCTACTGATGACGTCACCAATGATGTCACAGATGATGTGGACATCCCTGAAGTGGTGGTCTGCACACCGACCGCTTCACTTTGACACCTCACACGACGCATTCGGTCCAAGAATGGTTCCTCAATCGCTCAAAAACACCCTTACACACTCCCAAAACGCCCGCTTTCGCTACTACTCCTACTGTTGTATGTATGGTCCCTGTGTGACGTCATACCCAACAAATAGTAAAAGTATCTTGTAAATATTTGATGCCACAATCAAGACTGAATAATATGTGACCAACATTATAAAGATTGGATAATATTTATGGAATTACAAGCGTCTAGTCCGTTAGAGAATATCCGCGTCCATAATCCAAAGACCTATTCCATTTTCCACATAACAGTATTAGCACCAAATTCAAAAAGACAATCATAGTATACATAAACATAGGCTTGTTTCCTGCAAGAGAGAAGCGGTCAACAGTTTTCAATGATGCCGGCAAGACATCATGATGTTCCAAAAATATCAAATCCGTATCGCTGATAAGACTATTCTTGTAATCCTACCCCCTATTGTCACATAAATTGTAGTTTTTAACACAGGGGGTAATTTCAAACTGATTAAAGGGGTAGTGAGTCCCAGTTTATCGACTGTTAACAAGTTTTTTCTTATTTGACATGTCCTAACGTACACAAAAAACATAGTTTCGCTCTGTAGTTGCAGGGGGGGGGGGGGATGCAAGGTGACCCTTAGTAGCTCACGGACTATAAAGTTTATACTGTTCGATCCGACAGAATACAGATTCAAGAAATTCATCTATCGGTACGTATGTGTGAAACCGATATCAACTTCGGCAACTTCTTCAGGATTACATCAGCCAGTCGGTCGTCGACTAGTTGCGGTATTGGAAGTGATGGTATGCCAACTATACTATATAAGGAGCCGTGTACATCCGTGCCACTGGGTAGTAGTATGGAAGGAGCAGTTTCATTCGTGCGTGCGTCCGTGTCGTTGGGTAGTAGTAAAAACAGGTGCAGTTTGATCCGTGTGTGCGTCCATGCCACTGGATAGAAGTAGTAGTAGTATAACAGGAGCTGTGTTTAAGTTTGTGCGTGCGTCCGTGCCATATGTAATGATACGAACTTAGAAATGATGCTTGTGAATTTGTATAGCGTGGGGGTGATAAAAGTGCAGGGGGCGGGGATGACGCAATCACCCTACAGATAGATAATGTGCTACCTGAATCCGTTTAAAATTCTCATCCCAAAATGATTCTCAAGCGTTACGGAAGTCAATCATTTTATTGAAAATCATTTTCATTGTCTGAACTAAGTTCACTGCCTTAACGAAGTTCACTTGCAGTAATAATGGAGACGTTCGTTTCCCAAAATACATGTCTAATCTAGCCGTCGAGAGCTCAGTTGGCAGAAAGGAGGACTGTAGAGGAAAACTCATTGTCATCCTTAGGTCGCTGGTTCGATTCCGGCTCGACGGACTGGAAACAAATTTTTTTTCTTTATCATCCGGATTTTTTTTTTTTTTTGCACATTGTAAAATATCAGAAGGTAAGACATAATTATATTTGAACAGAAATTATTTGGAAATTGGCAACGATATACAAAAACATCAATGTACTATTTATTTCAAATTCAGATTCAGAATTTTTTTCTGTTTTCTAAACCTTAGTAACAAACCATATGTGCCACAACATGTGAAACTGTAATTAGAACATGGTTCGCGGAATTCCCACGGAAATGTTCTACAATACTGAGGATATTAGGTATAAAAAATGTGATACATAAACATTTTAATCACATCACACAACAGTAACCCAAAATGTCCCAACATTCAAAATTGTTGCTCAAACTAGATCTTTTTACAAAGTACAAAGTCCAACTCTTTGCTCTAGATCCGGCAAAATACAGATACAAGAAATCCGTGACATTTACTAATTTTGATACTACTTTCAGAAGATCTACTTTCAAAAAATGTTGTTAAATTCATATTGGAGGAAATTTAATTCTCAGTGCCACCGATAACAAGGGCCTGCAGCTCATAATGTCTGTGAAATGGTCCTCACTCCATCACTGTGAGTAATATATAGCCGTGATTTAAAGCCAGGTTTTGCCGGGGGAGGTAACTCTTGCATCCGCCAGGTGGCGCTTTTGTAGGTTATAGTATATGAAGCGGCCATTCACGGCCTTTGACCTCTGAGGCCGTCAAGGCCGCTATAGTTCCGGCACTTCCGGTCAAATGACCTTTGACCTCGAATTCTTCAGCGGTCTGGCGGTGATGCGGTCAGCCTCCTCGGACAGAAAGTAGTCCCCAGACTTCCAATACGCTGCATGGACCGATTGGGTCCCCGCTTCTCCAGGGCTATCCAGTCGTGTATGTTTTCACAAAGAAAAAATAAAAAACAAATAAATAAATAAATAAAAAAGCGGAACACGGACTTTACCCCTACAATAGGGGCCTGTATTATACAAAATACGAGAAAAGGCCTATATGGGGTATGGGGGTGGTCATTTGGGGGGGGGGGGGATTTTACTATGTGTTGTTTGGTCTTGTTTTTCACGTCTCGCCACGAAAAACACGGTGGGAAGGGTTCCGAAGGTAAGCGGCGAAATTTTTCGAAAAGTTCACGGTGGTCTGTATATAGGCCCATATAGGCCCATACTGGCTATAGGGTATAGGTCCATACTGGGAAATTCACACATGTTCATTGCGGTATGGGTTGTTTGTTCTTGTTTTTCACGTGTCACCATGTAGAACACGATGGGAAGGGTCTCGGAGGAAAGCGGTGAAATTTTTTTAAAAGTACCGGGTTACTGGTTACTGACGTTTTCGCGGTAATTATAAAAACATATACCTTTTTCAGCTCTTTTCATTTTTTTTATGCCGGAAAATCATACTGAACAGATATTATAAAAGGTCATTTTTTGTGTGAAATACTTCTGCATCAACCACTTCAAAAACAAATCTTTATTAGTCAAAAGCACTGCATCAAATTCACAGTGGCTTCGTCAGCAGTGGGTGTCAAGAATGTAATTTTTTCACACCTTTCCATATACCACAATGACAGTGGATATCATAAAAATGCGTGCTATACGACCTACACCGATCTACATACCCCTCCTCTACTATATCTTTGTCTATGATAGAGGTATGTAGATCGCTGTAGGTCGCATAGAAAGCATTTTTATGATATTCACTGTCCTTGTGGTATATGAAAACATGGGAAATAATTATATTTTTGATAAAAAAAATCAATACTAACAACAACAACATCGACGAATACACACACTGCTAACCAAGCCACTGTGATCAAATTGTTTTATATTGGGCGGAGAATGTTCGGAATAAACACCACATGGTTTGTATCAACCAATCTTTTGTCGTCGAACGCAAGTCATTTCACGCCCCTATTCCTTTTGAAAATAGTTGTCTACAATTTACCTCTTTTTTAAGTAGATTCTTATATTTGTGCCCCCTACATCATCCAAGTTTATTGCTTGAGAAACGAGCGTCTCCGTTATTGCCGGGCAATATCCGATATTTTACCGCATTTAGGCCTACTGGTCGGTCTAGTTTCGACAGAATATAGACTAGAGGGATACGGTACATTTAATGCTTTTGATACCACTTTCAGAAAATCTACTTTCAAAAAATGTAACTTTAAAGGGAGAGGATGTATCAAGGACTTGGTTGGCCTGATGTCTGTATAATGTGAATGGGTCGTGTATGACAGAAAGAAATGTTGAAAGCGCCGTTAAAATCACTCACTCGACTCAAAAAATGTCATTGTAGACGATTTTAAAAGTTAGCGCATCACATGACTTTCGAAATTTGGGCGACCGAGGGAGAAAGATTGTCTGACACAATGTATGTGATGCACATTTCTTAATACCCATATAAGATCATGTACACGTGAAACCGATATCAATTTCGGCAACTACTTCAGGATTACATCAGCCAATCGACCGTCGACTAGTTGCGGTATTGGAAGTGATATCATGCCAACTATACTGGATAAGGAGCCGTGTGCGTCCGTGCCACTGGGTAGTAGTATAGAAGGAGCAGTTTGATCCATACGTGCGTGCGTCCGTGTCGTTGGGTAGTAGTATGAAATGAACAGTATGATCCGTGTGTGCGTTCGTGCCACTGGGTAGTAGTATATAGTTTGATCCATACGTGCGTGCGTCCGTGTCGTTGGGTAGCAGTATGAAAGGAGCAGTATGATCCATGTGTGCGTCCGTGCCACTGCGTAGTGGTAGTATTAGTAGTAGTATGACAGGAGCTGTGTGTGTGTGTGTGTGCGTGTGCCCGTGCCATATGTAATGATACGAACTTAGAAATGCTGCCCTGTTAATTTGTATAGCTTGGGGTTGATAAAAGTGCACGGCGGGGATGACGCAATCACCCTACAGATAGATAATGTGCTACTAGAATCCGTTTAAAATTCTCATCCCAAAATGATTCTCAAGCGTTACGGAAGTCAATAATTTTAGTGAAAATCATTTTCATTGTCTGAATTAAGTTCACTGTCTTAACGAAGTTCACTTGCAGTAATAATGGAGACGTTCGTTTCCCAAAGTAAATGTCTAATCTAGCCGTCGATAGCTCAGTTGGTAGAGCGGAGGACTGTAGAGGAAAGCTCATTGTCATCCTTAGGTCGCTGGTTCGATTCCTAGAAACATTTTTTTTTTCTTGATCATCCGGATTTTTTTATTTTATGCCTTGCAAAAATATCAAATTGAAGACATAATTGTATTTGAACAGAAATTGTTTTCAGAAAATACAGTTGGAAACTGGCAAAGATGTACAAAACATGAATGTACTGTTTATTTCAAATTCAGATTCAGAAAAATTTTCTGTTTTCTAAATCTTAGTTACAAATCAAATGTGCAACAACATGTGAAACTGTAATTAGGACATGGTTCGAGGAATTCACTGGGAAATGTTCTACAATACTGAGGATATTAAATATAAAAATGTGATACATAAATATTTTAATCAGATGACACAACAATAACACAAAATGTCCCAACATTCAGAATTGTTGCTCAAACTAGACCTTTATACAAGGTCATTTTTCTTTCGCGAAATACTTCTGCAACAACCATTTTAAAAAACTTTATTAGTCAAAAGCACTGCATCAAATTCACAGTGACTTGGTTAGCAGTGGGTGTCTTCGTCGATGATGTTGTTCTTAATGATTTTTTGATTTATTATTTTTTTTCATCAAGAATGTAAGTACATGTATATCACACCTTTTCATATACCACAATGACAGTGGATACTGGTATCTTAAAAATGCGTTCTATACGACCTACACCGATCTACATACTCCTTCTCTACTATGTCTTTGTCTATGATAGAGGGGTATGTAGATCGGTGTAGGTCGCATAGAAAGCATTTTTATGATATCCACTTTCCTTGTGGTATATGAAAAGATGGGAAATAATTATATTCTTAAAAAAAAAAAAAAAAATACTAAAAACATCGACGAAGACACCCACTGCTAACCAAGCCACTGTGATCAAATTGTTTTATATGGGACGGAGAACGTTCGGAATAAACACCGCATTGTTTGTATCAACCAATCTTTCGTCGACGGTCGGAAGTCATTCTGATTATATTTTGACGAACGGTAGCGTAAATCTTTAAGATTCAAAATAAATGATAAAATTAAGGTGTCACCAGTCTTATTGTTGTAAAGTAAATGATCTTGTATGGTTTTGCAAGCAATTTACCCCTGTTCTAATAGATGGGATTAGATAGGAATTCCATGAAAAATACCTGTATTTTCATTGAAAAGACTCACATTGACAAAGAAGTTAGCTGTCGTTTTATCTAAAATGTCTCTTTAGTTTCGGGAACAGTACTGAATCAGAAAATCTAATAAAAATGTGAGGTCCACAGGCTTTTCTTCAAAACGTATAGGCCTACTGTTCGGTCTAGTTCTGGCAGAATATAGAGAGATAAGGTACATTAATAGTTTGATTCCACTTTCAAAAAATGCTGCTCAAAAGGAAGAGGATATATCAAGGATGGTTGGCCCGATGTCAGTATGATGTGAATGGGTCGTCGTATGACAGAAAAAGGTGTTGAAACAGTCCCGGACATCACAGCCTTCAAATGAAAATTGTCCGTTAATGGGTTGGGGAGGCCTAGTTCCAGGTGGAGTAATCGAATCACATTAAGGTATTGTTGCACAGAGCCAAAGACTTTTGCGCGTGCTTGGAAGGCTGCATAACGGCAAATAGTATCTGTTGAGGCAGGTACCGGGGCACACTGCACAAGCGCACAAAATTTTAAATAAGCCGAACGATGCGTCCTATGGGCACGTTTAGTGGATTCTGCATAACACATATCGCGGAGGTGACATACCTCCTGGTCAAGTTGTTGAGTCAGAGTCTGGACCCGTTGATCTGTGGGAGAAGAAAACACAAAGATCCATGAGACATGTGCGCTGGTAACCAGTAGACAGGTGAAGAGTAGGGGTAATACCATTGTCGCAGTAGCTCATCCATAACAGAAAGTTTTCCTGGCAGGTGTAGGCGTGAAATAGCATCAGCCAGGGAATTGTCCTGGCCGCGGATATGTAGCGCGTGAATAGCGAAGTTGTATTGTAAACACAGGGCAGATAAATAGCGAAGGATTGTCTGCGCAGTGGGGCATGCCGATGTCCCTTTGTTCAACATGGCTGCAGTCGAGGTATTATCCGTACGAATAAGTACACGTTGATTAGTCCACAAATGTGCCCAGCGTTGGGCTGCACAAAGCACGATAAGAAGCTCCTTAAAGTTAATGTGGCAGGATGACAGAGCCGGTACGTCATGTTGCCACACATAGAATAACCAGTCGCCTTGGCAGAAAGCTCCGCCTGCATGCTTGGGTAGTAGCATCTGTGTAAACAGTCACGAGAGGGCGCGTGTCCCAGATAAGTTTAGTATCATTGCCGATGTCCAGGAATAAGAGCCACCAAGAGAGGTCATTGTAAATAGATGTAAGCCTGGCCTTATGCGAGGCTAGATTTAGAGTGGCAATGAGATTGAAAACACCCAGAATGTGAATACGTCCCCAGGGAATGCCATTGGCTGCCCAGCTTAATTTCCCCGCCAATTGTTGTAGCTGGCGTTTACTAGCACGTTTGCGGCAGAGAAATGTTACTAGGAGTTGCTGGAGGGCTGTGATTTTTGAATGTTCTAGGCTAATTGTTCCCTCCACAGTGTTAATGACGATGCCCAAAAAGGTGAGAGATTGACAGGGGTCAACCACTTTCCGCCAGTTGATAGCAAAGTCCAGCGACCGGAGAAGAGTGAGAAGGGTATTATAGGCAGCTAAACATTGCTCACGGGTCGGTCCGGCCACTAAAAGCTCGTCTAAAAAAACTATCACTGACGTGAATCCACGTCGTTCCATCATACGACGAACGGCCTGGGTTAAGCCATGGAAGATGGCAGGACTTCGACGTGCACCGAAGGGCATCTTAATGTCCTGCATGTATGTGGGATGAGTATCACCTTGAAACCGCCATTTCAAACCAGTGGATGTATGGTTGTCTTGTGATATTTTGACGGAACGATAAGCTGCTTTTAGGTCGATTTTTGCCAAATACCAGTTAGGGCCGATCACTTTGAGAGCGTCATCCAGGGATTGGAAGGAAAGATTACCCTTGGAAGCATAATCATTAACACATTCCCCAAGTGGTAAACTAAAGTCGTGAATCAGGCGAATGTCACCATCTGGTTTTGGGACGGCACCGAGCGCACTAACAAACTGAGATTTTTCTGAAGAAATCACATAGTCACCATTGGCTAATTCCGTTAAAATCTGTTGTTCAACTTTAAGGCGAGCATCAGCATTGGAGGATGAAAAATGATTGTCCACCTCAATGAAGTGTGGGGTTATGTCATTAACACAATCAACCAGGTTGAAACCATTTGATAACCCAGACAGAAGGAATTCCCTATCACGATCATCCACCAATTCAGTAGACCAAGTTGTGATTTTGGCAGAGACAGAGAAGTCGGGTGGGCTAGTGTCGGCACAATCTAGTTTTTTGAATTTGAGTCAGTATCAGAATCCTCCGTCGGGTGGCGGAGACGTGGGGGGCGATTGTGGTTAACTTCAGTGTGCGCAGGTGAGAAACAGGTTTTGCACACATGAGCATAACGACAATTACGAAAGTTGCAACCGTATCGACCGTTCCATTTTTCACAGATTGTCTTCCCTGTGTTGGGGTCAAATTTTCCACGTGCTGGGGCCTGGTTGGTATAGGAGCGAGATTGATATTGTGAGGATGGCACTGATTTTGACTCGAGCTCAGAGCGTAACAGGAGACGTTGTAGATACGGGCTGTCAGCACCCCAAGGAAATTTAAGGGAGGCCTGTAGGCGTCGGTATTCCTTGTCATACAACAGAACAACAGGCCAAGGGAATACCTGTGACATGGTGGCAATCATGGTGACGTAGCCCACGTAATCCATGGCCTCGGAGAATGAAATTTTGTCCAAAAACGTCATGTCACGCAGGATCTTCAAACTAGCTTCGACATATTGCATTTCGGAAACGTTTTCCAAAGAAATCTTGTGTTGGCCAAAGAGATTTTTCCGTCGACTATTTGCAGGGTGTCTGGCTCATTAGATCGTAAATCTTTGGGTTGCATCAGGACATAGTCGCAAATATCACGGCATGTGGTCGGGGTGCCCATTGAAATTGGTGTGGATAAAAACGGGTCAAATGTTAAAGGCTTACCCGGCGGATCAACGAGAGATGGGCGCAACGTGTCGCCACGGTGGTCGCTGGTCCCATTAAACAAGTTGGTGACATCCTGGAGTGTCAAGTTCAGATGGGGTGGCTGCGTGGTAACTTGTTGTGGAAGACCAGTTGTTGTTGTATTTGCTTCCATTGGGGGCCGCCATCTTGTTAACGTCGTCGTACCCCGGTGTAGCCTCGTTTTGGCCCGTGGCTGTAAAAGATGGCGGGCTGCTTTGTGCTGCTGCCAGGCGGGAACTGTCCAGTTGTAGCGATCGGACAGCTTCCTTCAGTAAGAGTTTCTGTGCCAATAAAACGCCTTTCACATGTTTGTCGATGATATCATCCGTCAGAGTCTTAACACTCAACAGGGAAGTAAAGCCCAGATGGTTGTTGGAAATAGTTCAAATTTGTCGCACCACGTTGTGAACGGAGAGCGGCTATCTTCGTTGTCGTCTTCGGGTGAGTGCTGCAGAATTGCTTCAGTTATAGTCGCCATAAGGAACGAAGTCTGCTGATTTGCGGTGAAGCAAACCTCCAAATTCTAGGGTCGACAGTTTCGTAAAATTTTCACCATGAGAGCCGAAATAAATTCACAGAAATAACTTGACTAAACGAATTGCATAGCTGACCAGCCGTATTCAGCATGCGTCCGCGTGGACTGAGCTGCTGGTATAGAAACAAAGGAAGCACGAGTTTATATACCCCTGAAGAGGATAGGCACTTTATCTGATTGAGAAGATTAATTACCAGCTACTGACCAATGGTCAGACTGGCAGATAATTCAGGCCAATAACAAGTAAGTGAAAACGGCGGCAAAAGCCTATGTAGTAAATCAAAGCGAGTCCCGACAAGGAGCCATCTGTGAGTCACTTTTAAACACGTCTAAAGAATTTATACTTTCCGAAAAGACTCACATTGACAAAGAAGTTAGCTGTCGTTTTATCTAAAATGTCTCTATAGTTTCGGGAACAGTACTGAATCAGAAAATCTAATAAAAATGTGAGGTCCACAGGCTTTTCTTCAAAACGTATAGGCCTACTGTTCGGTCTAGTTCTGGCAGAATATAGAGAGATAAGGTACATTAATAGTTTGATTCCACTTTCAAAAAATGCTGCTCAAAAGGAAGAGGATATATCAAGGACTTGGTTGGCCCGATGTCAGCATGATGTGAATGGGTCGTCGTATGACAGAAAAAGGTGTTGAAAGAGTCGTTAAAATCATTCACTCACTCAAAAAATTGAGACTTGAGACTCACTCACTAAAAAAATGTAAATTGTAGACAACTTTTTGAAAAGTTAATGCATCACATGTATGTGGTGCACATTTTTTAATACATTTAAAAAAAATTGTATTGTTGATCATTTTGATCGCCTTGAAGTTTTACCCGTCCGAAAATGTCAAAGTGAAGACATAATTAGACTGGAACAGAAATTATTATTACAAAATAGAATTTAAAAATTAGCAAAGTAACACAAAAACATGAGGTAGACTATACTGATTCATTTTCATGCACAAGCTGAGTTTTCCGAGCGGCCTCGGCTATGAGAAGCCTGTAGCCTGGATTTCACAAAAGTAGGTGTGGCACCGTTAAGGGTGAAATTTACGCTCTATGTGAAACCGTCAGAAATGTCGTTTTTCTTTGCTCGGTTACAAAATTTTACCACAAATATAAAAACATTTTACCACAAATGTAAAACCATTTTGTTTGGTCACAAATGCAAAAACAAAAATAATAATATGTGAAAAACAAAAACCAACAAATGTGAAAATCACATGGAGTTCATCTTAGAACCGTAACCGTCTCGTCCGGTCCCTGCGGCCACAGTTTTGGTCGAAAATATCCTGAAACTTCGCCAGGAATGTATTGGGGTGACTGGGAGTAATCAAAAAGAAAATTGTTCACAAAGGGCATCTCATGCCAATCGGGAGCCGTATTTTTTATTTGGTCAAAGGCCGAAAACCACCACCAGAATAGCTGTGGAGTTGGAGAAAGTGACTTAAAACCAAGCATCCAGCCATAGGATGCTACACATGCAATTTCCCCCACTCTTCTCCGGACCGGAGAGATGTGCTTTCCCGCCGGTCCATACTCGATGTACGTCTGACGTTTTCACCGCATACTTCGGATCGGAGTCTGCGGAGAAGGGATGAACAACAACCATGCCCTTTCTCTAGTAGACGCTTAGTGTGCATGCCCGTACCAACGACCAACGTCACTAACAACATCTGATTCTACACGAGATCTTGAACACGGCACCAAGCACGACAAAAGTATCGCCCGCTTCTCCCCACGCACACGCGCGCATCCAATTAAGCCCTTTCTCTACTACTATTCGAGTGCGTGTGCTTGTAGCACTGCACATACGACGGTCAGGATATTGTAACCAACGAAGTTTCAATTGAACCATGTCACTAGTCATGGGCTAGTAGTGTATAGGGGTGTATGTATGTGTCTAGTCCCGCGCGAGCGCAATATCCGACAATATTTTCGCTTTCTCCACTACTCCCTAATACGCATACGCACAGCGGCCAGGGCATTGTACTACACCACACAACGAAAGCGTTCCACAGATCCCTCACATTAGCACCAGTGTGCCGTACATGCATGTACCCACTTTACATCAAAGGGCACCACCCACGCATAATTGCGCACTCATTCCAACCCAGTTTGCGCCTTCTCTACTACGAGAATCTACAAGGGGAAATCACTCTGCATGGCGACTGAAAGATATGTTCGGGAAAATATCAGATTTGAGCAAGCGTCAGATCCGACATTCAATATTCACCCGTCGTCCATAAAAGAATTCCCGCGTCCATAAGCGAAATACCTATTTCGTATGACAGCGCCAATTCCAAATGTGTATGAAATAAAAACACAAGATGGTCAATAGTTTCCAATATTGTCAGCAAGACATGATTAAGTTATTTACATAAAATCTTAATCACTGATCATTATTCTTTATTCCAATGATTTCCCAAGTCGTTTTCCAGGGCATGTATCTCAGGCAATCTCTGATTGTGACTTTATCTGAACACCATGGAGAAGGAAAACACATATGATACTCCCAAGGTCCCAAGCCCCGGGTTAAGCGGAATTAGACACAACACACGAAACGTAGCGTCAGAAATCTTGCCCACAACGATCGTATTTGCCGTCAGTGTACGATATTTACCAAAGAATTTAGGAAACTTTAAAAGATGTTTGGTGGTGTAACGCTGATAAAGTTTTAGCTCAATCTACTCAATCAATGTACTCACTTTATTTTACGTTTATGTACCACCAATCAGACAGAAGCGAGCTTTTGCCAGTTTTTGAAATTGTTTCACCAAGCTAGCCAGCTGATCAGCTAACAAATGTTAAATTCGCAGGGGGATTTATATAGGTGAATTCTGATATAATATTCCATGATATTATATCTGAGTTCACTGAGATTGGTAATCTCTGTTGACCTTTGGCCAGTGTGACCTTTGACCTTAGAGGTGGTACTCAAAACGGCTAATAAACCACACAACAAAGTTGAAAAAACGGCTACTTGTTTATTTATTGACGTGGTGTTACATGGCGGCATGCCTAAATGTTACGTTAGCAATCTCACGTTCGGCTATTTCCGTATTGGTGGGGAGTAACCTCTCACAAAGAACTGTAAGGGCCATAGGGGGTTAGATTTAACTTTTAAAGCGTTTATTTTGGACGTGAAACGTGTTTGCATGCCATGTGCTATGAACGGACATTCTGACAAATTACGTGTTTATTGACTCACCAGCAGCTCCCGCATATCGTTGACAATGTCACACCATCACCCCTAGATACTTTATGTGTGTTTCTACAAGCTTATTTTGTTATGCCACCCAAAATGAAAGTGATAGTATATTCAATCTGACAGAGAACGTGTCATGTTTCCCGCTATACATTCTTCTAGCGCCATGTTGTTTACATTTGGCGAAGTGAAAGGTCACGTGACCTATAAGGTAGTTCTGCTTGAATCTGAAGTATTCTTGTTATTGCACTGTAAATAATTACTTCTTCTCATCTAATTGACATAGATATAGTTTATTTGACGTGATATTTTGGCATATAAACTTTGAACTGGTCGTAAAGAGTGTGAACTATTTCGTACACCGGAGGCCCGGATGATCTCTGTAATGAGGCCCCATGTCAAGTCAGTGCGTGACTCGAGTGAAGGCAGTACATTCCACTCTCGTATTTGGATTACCAAGTGACAAACGTATGTGAATTGACTGTTTTATTAACTTTAATTACCAGAGAATTGATTGACAATTACTGTTTATTATTACGAAGCCCAAAAGAGGAGAAATTCATTATTGAAGCAGCGGACTATCACTGTGACAGTTCTGTATTCCTACAACACATTGGCGATTGGCGGTCTGAAATGTATTTCCGTGAATGACATTTTATCTGTAGTTGTACGTTTTGATCCGAATGCAGAACTATGAACTTTGATATAAAGGAGCACCAGATCCAATTGATCAAACCTGACCGCGTCGGAATAATTGGAGTAATTAGATATTTCGTCATTATGTAGTGCCGGTCTGAATCAAGTCTGGAGAGAATACGCCATAGTCATTGGTCAGTTACGTCATGTGGTACAAATCGATGGTTATAAATAGAAGCCCAGACGTCAAGTTTGACACACACACAGTTCAGCCGGTGGCTGACGTTTACTAGCTGAAGATGTAGTCCACAAGTATCTGTATGCCTGCCGGCAGTGGCAGATGCTGCCAGGGATGGAACAAGGGATTACACTGGATCATCATGTATAGGTAGCCCCAGCCTATATTAGGATATACATACAGATGGATTTATACCTGGATTTGACTGGAGTGTATATGGGTAGTCCCAGCCTATACAGAGTGATGCTATACACACAGATGGATTACCATGGCATTGTAGGTTTACAATAGAAGTGCTTCGTATATTACTTGTATATCGTACATTGACTTTGACCATTCAGCTATCTCCCACCAGACTTGAGTTTGAGCCACGCCATCCTCATTACATGCATAATAACAACATATGCTATTCTCTGTGGTTTATAATAAATTACAACTATATCGGCCATATCCTGACATTGTTGGTTTATTCAGAGTTGTGTTTAATTAACCCGGAGTAATATATATGACGAGGATGAGGAGCTTACACTGGTGTCAAGAAGTGGGATGCTAGAGTTCTAACTAGCATCCAGGATACGAACCTCAGGCTCAGTCTGGTGGTCTGGACCGAAACAAAAATTTGGAATTTTATTTTAAAATGGCAGATAAACTGGATCCAGGAATTGGAATAAAATGGAAAATTCCTGTTAACACAGAGTTGGGGGATTCATCGGAACTAGGATCATCATCATGATCTGAAGAGGATAATACAAGAATGCTGGTACATGGAATATTACACATTACCAGCAGGGGTGGAATCAGAAGCTTATGGCGACAGTCGTATACCTCGAAAAGATTTTGGATATGGAGACAGGATTTACCATTTGTCTCTAAACTTGTGAATGGAATATTTCTGAAAACATGAAATCTGAAGCTCCATCTAAATTTAGGATCATCTGAGCTGTTAGAGAGGATCATTCAAGAATACTGGTACATGGAATATCACACATTACCAATACTGGGATTACTGAATAACCATGGGAATCAGCACCTCATGGCGAGAATTACAGAGCTGTCTTGGATTTTGACATTGAGACACAGAATTTACCATTGATCTCCAAACTGGGAATTAAACCTGAAACACATGGAAATTGTGACTGGCCTGATTAAATATTTTCGCATTTCCTGGATTGTACCGAGTTGGAAATGTGGACCAATAAGGAAGAGTGATGGCTCACAGAGCTAACACTGATTGTCATATTGTCTGGGGGATCCATCTTGGTGATGACTTCGGAGCACCGATCAAGATCCAGGAAAAGAAGGAGACCCATCTTCGGTTGATTTTGGATCATCAGAATAAAGGAAGAAACAAATTGGTGATATATAATGTGTACCATATCCTATTATGTGTGTGTATCAGTGCAGATCTATGTAACGTTGATGTTTCGATGATTGCAAAATGATTTTAAACAGTTGAAGCGATTGAGCACTTGGAAGCTTTTGGCCTCAAAGATGATGCCAATAGCATGTACATGTATCTACAGGTGAATTTGGAGTTCTGATTGGCAGGAAGGGTGTCATATTGAGAAGGAGCTTAGTATACTGCCACGGACAATGGAAGCAATGTGTCCTACTGTAGTTAATGTTTAGATCCTGGTGGAGGGGACAATTAAGGATGCAGATGCAGAGTCTCAATGACTGGAATGGTGCAGAGTGCACCAAGGCCAGATTGGAGTCAGGGCGGGACTGATCACCCCAGTCGGCTGACTAATGGGAGAGAGAGCAAGAGCATATATATGGTGTCGGGTCCACGGATAACTGAGAACTATGAGTAGATGGTTGTATTGTGCTTCGTCCGTGATAGCCAGGCTGACAAGTCCTTGTGTGTTGAATTCCTGGAATATAATAATGCCATTCGTGAACTGATGGGATATGGTACAGCCATTGGAAAGTGTTCTGCATATGCTTGTGAATTTAAGATGTTACATGTAGCAGCCATATAGATACCGTTGGAGGTATGCCATCAACTAGGAAGTTTGGGACAGTCCTACCGACTGTGTGCCCCAACGACAAAGTGGGACAAGCGGGATTATACCGTCCCACTTGGAAATCTGAAAAGAAGAAATGATATCTGTACCTGCAGGTGTCCTATTTCAAACTGGATTTTATGATGGAAACCGGACTTACCTGTGCAGAGATATTCAAACTTGAGATCTTGCCACATAAATTCGGGAGAATTTGAATTTTTAAGAAGGGGAGTGTGTAAGGGCCATAGGGGGTTAGATTTAACTTTTAAAGCGTTTATTTTGGACGTGAAACGTGTTTGCATGCCATGTGCTATGAACGGACATTCTGACAAATTACGTGTTTATTGACTCACCAGCAGCTCCCGCATATCGTTGACAATGTCACACCATCACCCCTAGATACTTTATGTGTGTTTCTACAAGCTTATTTTGTTATGCCACCCAAAATGAAAGTGATAGTATATTCAATCTGACAGAGAACGTGTCATGTTTCCCGCTATACATTCTTCTAGCGCCATGTTGTTTACATTTGGCGAAGTGAAAGGTCACGTGACCTATAAGGTAGTTCTGCTTGAATCTGAAGTATTCTTGTTATTTCACTGTAAATAATTACTTGTTCTCATCTAATTGACATAGATATAGTTTATTTGACGTGATATTTTGGCATATAAACTTTGAACTGGTCGTAAAGAGTGTGAACTATTTCGTACACCGGAGGCCCGGATGATCTATGTAATGAGGCCCCATGTCAAGTCAGTGCGTGACTCGAGTGAAGGCAGTACATTCCACTCTCGTATTTGGATTACCAAGTGCCAAACGTATGTGAATTGACTGTTTTATTAACTTTAATTACCAGAGAATTTATTGACAATTACTGTTTATTGTTACGAAGCCCAAAAGAGGAGAAATTCATTATTGAAGCAGCGGACTATCACTGTGACAGTTCTGTATTCCTATAACACATTGGCGATTGGCGGTCTGGAATGTATTTCCGTGAATGACATTTTATCTGTAGTTGTACGTTTTGATCCGAATGCAGAACTATGAACTTTGATATAAAGGAGCACCAGATCCAATTGATCAAACCTGACCGCGTCGGAATAATTGGAGTAAATTAGATATTTCGTCATTATGTAGTGCCGGTCTGAATCAAGTCTGGAGAGAATACGCCATGGTCATTGGTCAGTTACGTCACGTGGTACAGATCGATGGTTATAAATAGAAGCGCAGACGTCAAGTTTGACACACACACAGTTCAGCCGGTGGCTGACGTTTACTAGCTGAAGATGTAGTCCACAAGTATCTGTATGCCTGCCGGCAGTGGCAGATGCTGCCAGGGATGGAACAAGGGATTACACTGGATCATCATGTATAGGTAGCCCCAGCCTATATTAGGATATACATACAGATGGATTTATACCTGGATTTGACTGGAGTGTATATGGCTAGTCCCAGCCTATACAGAGTGATGCTATACACACAGATGGATTACCATGGCATTGCAGGTTTACAATGGAAGTGCTTCGTATATTACTTGTATATCGTACATTGACTTTGACCATTCAGCTACATGTATCTCCCACCAGACTTGAGTTTGAGCCACGCCATCCTCATTACATGCATAATAACAACATATGCTATTCTCTGTGGTTTATAATAAATTACAACTATATCGGCCATATCCTGACATTGTTGGTTTATTCAGAGTTGTGTTTAATTAACCCGGAGTAATATATATGATGAGGATGAGGAGCTTACAGAACGCACAAATCCGACCGGTGAGGAGCGTATGACGATCAAGTAGTGAGCCGGCTACGAAATAGTGCCTTTGGTAATCTAGCGATCCGATCGCATTTTATTGTGAAATGAAGTTAATTTTAACCAAACGAACATAATTCATTCAAATTATACAAAACTATTTCTATGTTTAGTTGAATAATAGCAATCTATCTCCAGAACTCAGCAACTGCGCTAATTTCCGCCAATACGGAAATAGACGAATGCGAGATTGGTTCCGTGGAATATTAATTGTGCGCATGATAAGATAAGATTATACTGGGCACCCCATTTGGGACAGAGTATAAAACACATAAAAAGTAGAACAAATAAGAAAGTAAACAAACAGGTGCGATGTTTCCGTTTCCGCTCCCAGAAATCCACTAGGCCAGAGGTCACTTTCGCAGCTAGTGAGTTCTGGGGCTAGATTGTTACATTAGAACACCTGTCCACGATCAACAGTCTTGCAGGCGGTGAATGCAGTGCATGTAACGCGACATCAATTTATAATTGCGTTGGGGAAAGCAGGTAGCTGCTGCTAAAAATAACCTTCGTGCACAACAATTTGACTTCCATGCAAATATATACCAGTACAGTACAGCGTATTTGAATGTCAAAACCTAACCATCTCGCGATTCGGGTCAAATCAACATTCAAACCGGCAAGTAGTGCAAAACATAGCATGCATACAACGAATGATAGACAATAAAACCTGGGTTTGACAGAGGTCCAACATCAAATGAGCATGCAGTTCATATAGACGTGCTATATTTTTTCAGCGCCAGTGTTCCATTTTCGCTCATATTGGCCACGATTCGCCCAATGATCAGCTGTGAATAAAATGCGTAGGAATATCAAACTCGACCAATCGCTGAGTCGTATCCGTGCCTTTAAATACCAGCGCCTCGTCAGACAAACTTCTTCATTTGTTGTGTTTTGTTTTGGGTGGGGGTGACCTTGGTATCGTGGTAAGTTTATTGTATATTGTTTCCTGTTAATCTCCAAAGTCCTGTCTGTATGAGAGCGAAAGTCATACCAATAACGGTAATCAAACTAAAGTACCGGTAAAAATATTGTAGTATTTTGTGGCGCCACAGTTTCAATATCGTATTTTGGCGAAAAAAAAGTCGCCAAAATTATACAATCGCATTGGCAGTTTTGTGAAGTAGATTCTATCTTGATTTTGTAGTTTAGATGCGGAAAATCACCGTAGCCGTGATTTCATTTTCTCCGACCTGCTCAAATAGACATGCATAGTCTGGTTCAATGATGAACGCAGATCGAGGAGTCCGTCAAATTCTATAACGGTCTTACTGACAGATTATATAACTCGAAGGCACAGTTGCCTGGCCTGTGGGATATTGGATGGTAGATGTCTACCTATTTTATCAATAAACTATGAAAATTAATAGTTTTTATTTTATTATTCCCCCCCCCCGAAATGTTTTTCTCTTTCATCTGACTCTGTCATTCCAACTTGACGTCAATCCAATGTAGTGATCGTAAATCCTCGGGTCA
Source organism: Hanleya hanleyi (assembly GCA_036873755.1). Lineage (NCBI taxonomy): Eukaryota > Metazoa > Mollusca > Polyplacophora > Lepidopleurida > Hanleyidae > Hanleya > Hanleya hanleyi. Next base: position 70,754 of record JAVTVY010038307.1, on the reverse strand, counting down.
AGTTTCCATCAAATGAAAGACCATTGCGAACATTGTCGGAAAATATTTATTGTAATTTTTACGATTTTATTAAACCGAGTAAACTGCAAATAAAGCATGGTATTCTATGGTGGTCTGTTGCAATCATATCTAGGTCCAGTGACGTCAAACTGCCTTAGAACATATGATATATTTCAAACTTTGTATGCACTTCCAATGCTTGATTCAAGCTTAAGGTGTGTATACTTCGAGTTTTAACACAGACTCGCTGTTTCAATGTGTATGTTTCACCAAAATCTGGGAAATTACATGCAAGATTCAAATTGACTTGACACTTATGAGTTACCATCTCCCCGATTTTGGTGAAACATGCACATTGGAACAGTGAGTCTGTTTTGAAACTCCAAGATGGCTCTAACTCATCGCCTTTTTAAGGTGGTCAGTTCTGATCGCCATCACCTTTTTTTGGTTGTGACCTCTGACATTGAAAAAGACTGTCATAGAGGTCGGGGTATGGTAGAAAATTAAAAACTGTAGTAACTTGGCTTGACGTCAAAGGGAATGACTTTTTTGAGTAAAAGATGAAAGGGCAAAACATTTAGGGAAAATATATAAAAAAGATTTGAAAAAAATATATTTATTAATTTTCATAATTTATTGGTAGACCTCTATACCATCCAATATGGCGGGAGGGACTTGAGGATCTGATTTGTGGGGAAACCAAATTATTTTGATATAGTTCATGTTTGAATACCAGCCTTACCACAGAAAAGTTTCGAAAACCTGAATTCGACCCCAACTGTTTAAGGGGGTGACATATGCAACTGTACCTTTTTTCATAAAATGACAAGTGATCCGATTACGAAATAGGCAATACAGTTGGTGGCCAATATCATATACCAAAATGTTCCCCAAACCTTGCTGAACGCGAATACGACACCTCTTTGAAGAAACAATGTAAATTGGAGAATATAATTACAAAAACAATGGGACTTGGGACTGCCAGCAGAAGTCAATAAAGAATAAACACACAATATTGAAAAGCAGTTAAGAAAATTCTGTATAGTATGTTCTACAACAAAGACTGTTAGGTATGAAAAATGATTTGGGAAGTATTTTGAAATATTTTTTTTACTTCAGTAATTGTCTTGGTCTAGAAATTTTGTGTACCCAACATGTGGATCAAATCACAGATATGTGTCAATTGACAATTATGCAGCTTCTTTTAGAACCAGACACAATCACAACAGGCTGTGAATGAATGGACCACAATAGGCAGTTGGGGATTGAATAGAAAGAATCTAGGGCATTTCCCTCACTGACTGCACAAACTGGTTTAGATGTATTAGCTTTTCAAACTAACACAGGTTGGTGACAGGAGTGTGACACACAGGTCTGTGTTGGATGGCTCTACACAGCTTTGGACTGTCCTTCGTATTGGCTGACACGAATTATCATTGCCTCGGACAATTATTTTGACATAGTAAATGATAAAAAATCTTTTAAAAATACTTTCCGATGGAATTTTCTTTTCTGAGATAGTCTTTGTTGTAGCAGTGATTTCATACAATTTTTAGGACCATCTATCAAGAGTATGTGTTTATTCTTTATTGACTTTTACTGGCAGTCCCAAGAACCATTGTTTTTGTAATTATATTCTCCAATTTACATTGTCTGTTCAAAGAGGTGTCATATTCACTTTCAGCAAGGTTTGGGGAACATTTTGGTATATGATATTGGCCACCAACTGTATTGCCTATTTAGAAATCAGATCACTTGTGATTGTATGAAAAAAGTATAGTTGCATATGTCACCCTCTTAAGGGGGTGACATTTGCGACTAAATGTTCCCCAAACCTTGCTGAATGTGAATATGACACCCCTTTGAACAAACAATGTAAATTGGAGAATATAATTACAGAAACAAAGCGTCTCGGCACTGCCAGCAGAAGTCGATAAAGAATAAACACACTCTTGAAAGATGGTCCAAAAAATTGTATGAAATCACTGCTACAACAAAGACTATGGCAGAAAAGAAAATTCCATCGGAAAGTATATTTATAAGGTTATTTATCATTTACTATGTCAAAATCATTGTCCAACGCAATGATAATTCATGTCAGCCAATATGAAGGACAGCCCAAAGCTGTGTAGAGCTATCCAAGACAGACCTGTGTCCCACTCCAGTCACCAACTTGCGTTAGTTTGTAAAAGCTAATACATCTAAACCAGTTTGTGCAGTCAGTGAGGTAAATGCCCTAGATTCTTTCTATTCACTCCCCAACTGCCTATTGTGGTCCATTCATTCACAGCCTGTTATGCTTGTGCCTGGTTCTAAAAGAAGCTGCATAATTGTCAATTGACACATATCTGTGATCTGATTCACATGTCGGGTACACAATATTTCTAGACTAAGACAATCACTGAAGGAGTAAAAAAAATATTTAAAAATACTTCCCAAATCATTTTTCATATCTAAGTCTTTGTTGTAGAACATACTATACAGAATTTTCTTCACTGCTTTTCAATATTGTGTTTAATATTTACTTCTGCTGGCAGTCCCAAGAACCATTGTTTTTGTAATTATATTCTTCAATTTACATTGTTTGTTCAAAGAGGTATCCTATTCACATTCAGCAAGGTTTGGGGGACATTTTGGTAACTGACATTGGCCACCAACTGTATTGCCTATTTAGTTATCAGATCACCTGTGATTCTATGAAAAAAGGTATAGTTGCACATGTCACTCTCTTAATATTGGAGCCAGGTTGAAAAAGGGCCTTATTTATCAGGTCGGGGGGAAAGGACTAACTGGGATACATATCCCAATTGGGATAAAATATTCAACTTTGGATAGTTTATTATACTTGCTTATTTTCAAGCATATTTTGCTAATTATTCTGTTCGTATTAAGACCTACAACAGTGGCTAGTGAATGGGAAGTATACTGCAACAATACGAAAATATTATTTACGGGGGTGATATAGGGGCAACCTTTTGAAAGTTGTGTAATAGTAAAGTCTGTCTTTGTATTCTGCATGAATATAGTAATGTCCCACCCTAACATGTTTGACCTGTAGATGCATCTACATAAATTAAAATCCACACAACTGTTCTTAGGACTACCAGCGGAATATGAATATTAAACACACAATATTGAAAAGCAGTTAAGAAAATTCTGCATAGTATTTGTTACAACAAAGACTAAGTTAGATATGAAAATTGTTTTGGGAAGTAGTTTTAAATATATTTTTTACGTTATCAGTAATTGTCTTAGTGTAGAAATTTTGTGTAATTTACATGTGGATCAATTCACAGATGTGTCAATTAATTATGCAACTTTTATAACCAGGCACAATCAGAACAGGCTGTGAATGAATGGACCACAATAGGCAGTTGGGGACTGAATAGAAAGAATCCAAGGCATTTCTCTCGTTGACTGCACAAACTGGTTTAGATGTATTAGCTTTTCAAACTAACACAGGTTTTTGACAGAGGATAACTCCACACAGCTTTGGACTGTCCTTATATTGGCTGACACGAATTATCATTGCGTTGGACAATTACAATAACATAGTAAATGATAAAAAAATCTTTTAAAAATATTTTCCAATGGGATTTTCTTTCCTGACCGTCTGTTGTAGCAGTGATTTCATACAATTTTTAGGACCATCTTTGAAGAGCGCGTGTTTATTCTTCTGTAATTATATTCTCCAATTTACATTATTTGTTCAAAGGGGTGTTATATTCACATAAAGCAAGGTTTGGGGAACATTTTGGTATATGATATTGGCCACCAACTGTATTGCCATTCTATGAAAAAAAGTAATTGCAGTACCACAGAGTATAATTTCGGCGAGGAAAAGTCGGCTAATTTATACAATCACATTGGCAGTTTGGTGAAGTAGATTCGATCTCGTTATTGCAGTTTTGATGCCGAAATTTTCCATTGCCGTTCAGTATGAAAATCGGTCAAAATATCCCAATATATTTCAATATCAAAACTTGGATTTCATATCTCCAGTTCTTTGCTGTGATCTGTTTATATGCATTCCATAGTAAAGTCCTAGATCAAAATGTTCCTTGCCCCATGGAGAATCCCATTATAACCGGTTTGACATGCAATTGCATCTGTATCATTAGAAATGCTCAAACAAGTGTTCCTGTAGGACTTCCAGCAGATGTTCACGAAGTAACAAAAAAAAAAGTTAGAAAAGAAACTTGCATTGGAAAGTGTTTATTACATATTTTTCATGATCTACTATTAAAACATAATTGTCAAAAGCAATGACAATTCGTGTCGGCAAATATGGACAGTCAAAAGTTGTGCGGACCAATGCGAGTGTGGTAGACCCCCGTCACCAAGTTGTATTGATTTGAAAAGCTTGTACCATGTGCATGTTCATGCAAATCAGGTTGTGCCATGGGGGAATTGCTCAGAATTTTCTTACATACATTGACAGAAGTAACCAACCAAGAACAGTATTTCTTGGTGCTTTTTTTTTTTAAATTAACTGTCCTTTGTGCCCCGTGCGCTAGGTCTCCTGAACTAGGCCCCGCCCGACCCCCAACCCTCCATATTCTTGTTTTACTCCATCCACGACCGTCGGGAGCATATCCCCAGCCGCGGGACACCGAGCCCCACCCTCTATCTCCTAAACCAAGCCTTGCCCGAACCATTACCATCATATTCCTGGAACTTGCATCATGCCATTTGCGTACACTTCGCCATCCATAAGATGGCCGCTTGCGAATCGTGTGTCTCCATTATCGCGGAGCGATATCCGGTACTTTAGCGGATTCTGTTCGACCTTCATCCGGCAGAGAACAGACTCGAGAAATCTGATAAATTACAGGTTTTCATACCACTTCTGAAACAGATATTGCCTGGGCTTACAAAATATATCGGTATGAATAACTTTCGTATCCTCCAAGAGGTGTGGTCGATCTGTAATTTTGAACAAGTAGGACATCACATGACTCGAAAATGGAGAGTTACGTTGGGGTTACGTCGATAGACTATAGCTGATTGGCTGACGAAGTAGCGTAGTATTGATTTCTGGAAATTCCCTCTTTGCAGTTGCCGAAAGTAGACTGAAAATGGATTCACACGATCCCAGGGTCGGTCTTACCGCGAAAAGATGACCGATATGGTTACAGGTTGGCATCATGCTACACTTAATCAACTCAACCAGTACCCTTGGGAGCGGGTCCCCATCCCCGGGCACCGAGATCCGGCCGCTCTCTCAAACTAAGCATAGACCGACCCCATACCTTAATCTATACCGGGAGCTTACACCGTGCTACACACTCTACCCATCCACTACCCTCGGGGGAATGCTCCCACCCCCAGGCGGGGCGAGGATCTCCACCCTCTATCTCTTACACCAGGCCTCGCCCAACCCCATATCCTCGTATATTCCGGTAGCTTTCATCATGCTACACATATTGAACCCATGCATACTACCCTCGGGAGCATGTCCCCGGGCCTGGAGCCCCATCCTCTATTTCCTAAACTAAGCCTTGTTCGACCAGCTACACTCTCTTATATTCCGGTAACTTCCATCATGCTACACTTATTCAACGCATCGATTACCCTCGGAAGAATGTCCCCAGCCCCTAAACTAAGTCTCGCCCGACCCATCGTGACCAATCACAATTTTTTTTTTTAATCTCCATGTTTGTATTGAACCTGGAATTTTCGATAGTATTTTATTGTGCCATTTTTTTCGAAGAAATAGGGCGATTCTCGTGAATATCGTTAATATTCTAATAAAAAGATATCATTATATCATCCCAGTATGGAAGCTGTAAGGGAAGCTGGGCTGTAGAATATTCCAACCGCCCTCGCATCGCCTGACCGGATATAAAATTTTACCCTTGATGCCATGGAGCGGTGAGGGTTCAAAATGTTTCCAGTGCACTGTCGGAATTGGAGCGATATGTCAGAAAACATTTGTTACACTTAACGAACGCGTAAAAGCGTTAATGTCGACTAATTTAAGAGGTTGTTTGAATGGTAATGAAAAGAAAAATGTACCAAAAATTCCACAACGCTGAGGTATCTCAACATTCGAAATATGTGGTTGGACGGCACTGAACACGCACGTTCAAACTGACGTCCTTTTTCATTTTATCAAGCTAATTTCTACGTCCCGACTTCACTTCCTATACCTGGCCACCTTCAATGTTCAAAGAACTTCTAGACACGAGACGTCACTGACCTCGAAACCATTTGAATTTCGAAATGTGTCCTAGAAGAGCGTTATTAATTGGCTGACCTACATGTATATACGGGGCCAATACGGGACAAACGACGCCGCCACTTCAGGATGACACTCTACACAAAATCGGTGTGTCGGTTCTGATTGATTCGTCGATCGTTTGCAGGTGAAATTTACACCTGGGATTTTGAACACCGAAGGTGGACCGATAAATCCAGGCAGGTTCGAAGTGGGAACGAAGAAATTGACTTGATGAAATGAAGAGAACTGACGTCCAGATCAGAATACCATATCGTGTTATAAACTGAACACTTCTTCATATCCGAACATTATAGAACATATGAACACGAGTGTTCACAACTGATCACCTTTGCATGCTTGAACACCAATATTAAGAAAAGAACACAGATTCTGTAACTTTTGGAACACTAGCGTCCGCATGAACATGTAAATGTGTTCAATTGTGCGTATAAGTTTGCGTGAAGTACACACTGCAGAACAAACGCCAACTTTTCAGAGGTCCAATATTCGAGACTGAACGATATTGTGGACAATTTATTTCGTTGATTTTATTGAAGACTACCTAGTTGATGAGTTACACTTTACTGACATATTATGAATAAATCTTTCATACTAGTTTACGAACTTCAACACTTTTAAATCTACGAAAGGTGTTACAAAATAGTGCCCTTTGCAGTGTTCAGGATATGCACACTTATTTCACAGTGTACGTAGTTCGGCGGACCAAACAATGTTGCTCCTTGAGGGGATCTGATAATATATATGAACCGTCTCTAACATTCACTTTAATGTGGCCTCGCTGACCAGGTCCTGTTAAAAATTTAAAATGAACTTTCGTTGAAAGTGGAAATACTGAAACTCTTCTGAAACCGGGGACACGCGATCAAGTTTTCCTTGACTCGTTTTCTTGTATCTGTGTTAATGACGTCCACAATTTTCTACAAATTCTCCGGTTGTCAAGTTTATTAGATAGTGTGCAGGAGTAACCAGTTTTTGTTAATGGCAGCACTCCGTCATGTCCGTTCAATGTCTTACAGTTCAAGGTAGACTGATAGCGCTGCCTTTCGCACAGGGAACTAATTTGTTTATGGCATATTACAATGACAATCTGGGACAATCTGAAAAAAGTATATCCCGGTATTTTGGTCTGGTTCTTGTGCTTGTTATAATCCACATATTTGTTATCTCCCGAGGATAAAGTCCATTCTAGTAGTGTCGATACGGCTCCATCAACACCCCCTCCCCCCTCCCACACACGCACGCACATCTGTGTGCACTATTCACATGCACATGCAGGCGCTTGTTATTGGTCGGTTACTGAGGGGCTGAGGAGGGGCAACGTTTTGAAAGTCCTGTTATAGAAAAGTTTCTTCTTTGGTGCATTCTGCTTGAATATAGTGAAGTCGTACATCAAAATGTTACTTCTCTCATGGAGAATCGCACCATATCTATATTGATATGCAGGTATATCTACATAAATATAAATCTCTAAACCAATTGTTCTTTGGACTTCCAGCAGAAGTACATAAATATTAAACATGCAATATTGAAAAGCAGTTAAGAAAATTTTGTATAGTGTGTGCTACAACAAAGACTACGTTAGATATGAAAATTATTTTGGGAAGTATTTTTGAATATTTTTACTTTATGAGTAATTGTCTTAGTCAAGAAATTTGGGTGTGAACAGTGGATCAAATCAGAAATGTGTCAATTGGCAATCAATTATGTAGCAGCTTTTCAAAATCGGCACAATCAGAACAGGCTGTAAATGAATGGACCACAATAGGCAGTTGGGGATGGAATAGAAAGAATACAGGGCATTGACTGCACAAATTGGTTCAGATGAGTCCGCTTTTCAAACTAACACAGGTTAGTGACAAGGGGTGACACACACCGGTCTTAGAGAACTCAACGCAGCTTTGGACTGTCCTTCATATTGGCTGACACGAATTTTCATTGCCTTTGAAAATTATGTTGACCTAGTAAATGATAAAAAAAAAATTCAAAAATACTTTCTTTGTGACAGTCTATGTTGTAGCAATGATTTCATACAATATTTAGGACCATCTTTCAAGAATGTATTTATTCTTTGTTGATTTCTGCTGGCAGTCCCGAATGTTTGTTTCTGTAATTGTTACAACGTTCGTTACAGGAGTGTTCTATTCACATTGAGCAAGGTTTGGAGGACATTTTGGTATACGATATTGGCCACCAACTATATTGCCTATTTAGTAATCGGATCACCTGTGATTCTTTGAAAGAAGGAAGCTGAACATATATCACCGCCTTAATTATGAAATTAATATGCGCATACCCTCCTGCTGCTCTGTAAAGTCTTTTTAAAGAGTAGCAGGGGAATTCATGAATATCATAATCAATAATTGAGCAGTGAAAAGCGCCTGTGTTCACGTGGTGCAGCAGAGATGTCGACTTTGCAATGCGCTTTCGCAGTTCTGTTTTTATACGTCATTGCTTGTTTTCTATGACTTGTACATATAAATAGTTAATTTTCTGGCCGTGACCGGTCTTCATGTTGGCGCATTGCTGAGGAAAATTTAGTTGCGTTTCTATTTTAGGCGTCTCGGGACTTTGAGGAATGCAAGTGCATCTCTTGTGACGTATATGGTGATGGCAATTAGATTTTGTTTATATATATTTTTTTTTCATGTAAATTGACAATTAAGAAAAATATAGCATGCCTACTTAACAGATCCGTCGAGACTTGAAGCACTGAAAGAACAAAGCACTGGAAGGATGTACAGACTGGTGCTGCTTTTGGTATCGTTCATTTTACGGTCGGACACTGCAGCAATTCATAATGGCGAAGAAGACTTGCTCGAGGAACACCCAGGTTAGTGTTGTTCGTACTACCACATTATGAATGTCCATGGTCACAGGTTTAGTGAAATAATATATATTCTACATTCTTTTGTTTCCAAAGTATGCCCGGAAGCATTAACTTTTTACGGGACGATGTAGACCAGTTGGGTCTAATGGTCCGGTCTAATACTGAGAAAAACTTGAGCTAAGTAGTACTGATGCCAGGGTGACTGGTAGTTTATTGAACTGTTTTTGGCTTTGAGAAGAAGAGCAGAAGAAGAATCAAATTATTCAGCTACTGCAGGGTCAACTATTTTTGCTAAATTTTGTACCACCAGGTCTATATTACTGAAGCTAAATAGTTTTTGATAAACTTGTGTATGTACAAATGTCATTTTCATAGTTTTTCTGTTTCAGAGGATGAATAGAATATGGATAAAACTCGGGGATTGCCTTAGAAAGTTTTTCTGAGGGGATGTCAAAAATCGCTCACTGATAAAAACTTTATCCAGTAAAAATTAATATATGCAGAAGAAAATAGTTAAAAGGCATGCTTATCATATTTTTGCCATGTTGTCAAGAAATTTTAATTTACTAGGCTTCCATTCTTGCAGAAATTTTTTGCACAGTATGCAATTTGGGGACTTGCACACAAACATCCCGTCCACCAGACCCTCTGTACCATTTAGATGCAGACACATGCATGACCTAGGTCAGTGGCTTGGTTCACTTGGCTGGATAGGATCAACTGATAGGGTCAAACTCCAAGTCACCGCGTTTAAATAGAAATAACCTACATGTACCAGGCTAATTTAGCTGGTCTGTACAATATAATTGTCATTCTATCATTGTCAGAATTTGTAACCTCCCAAACTGGGGGTGTACGGACAGGAAGATGTACATGTATATAATATGATGCCAGGAGAGGATGCATCCCAGCATAGCTCCAGGTCATCTGACCATAAGGAATTTTCATTGTATCTCGATACTGAATTTTTGTCATTTTATGCTGAAGGATATGCTCTGTATAATCTGAAAAAGTAAAATATTAATATTTTACAGATATTGGTAGCATGCAGAGAAGACATTCATAGTTTCATTAAGTCGGTGTCCTAATAAATGAGGAATCTATTCCATCGTCACAAATTATTTTTTGAAATATATATGTTACACGTACAATTACACTATCTCACTTGAGATCCTTGTTGAGGGAAATATGAGACTGGCAAAATTTGTGGCTCTTCGCCATGGGACTGAACATTAACGAGTTATTGTATTATTCCAACAGCCTATTTTGACATTTAAATTGCCCCGTTTCAGTGCCTAAGCCTCTAGTTTATCTATTTGATCTGTTCGTTTTCGGTGATAACATGGTGTTGTCCGTCCATTTTAATTAGTCGTCTACTTGGATCTTTTAAAATAGCAATAGCTGCATAAATTTCCAGTTTTGCAGTGTGTGAAACAAAAATAATCTCCACGAAATGACTAACTTGAACATTTCGCCTTGATATCGATAATATATCATGCTTGAAATAACTTTGTAGTTGTTTCATGTACCGGACCGTAATTACAAAGGGAGATCTCATAATATATTCGTGCTCACTGGCACAAATGTCATTGCTGCCGTTTAAAGTAATGCCAGTTGGTCCGTGGCGGTGTCGCTTCTATCCCATGCCCAGTGAACCTGCCGATTGATAAACCGTGCACACACACCTCTTTGACCGTACACTGCATTGTTGGCCTTTGTGCTAGTGAACACGAATACTTTATCTGAAACAACTGTTCAGATAGAATTATAAAGTGGTGGTCATTTTGTAGAGTTCAGTTTCTTCCATACGATGCAAAAAAAAAAAAAAAAAAATAACATTTATGCAGAGTTAACTATTCACTTCAACAAGCTCCGAACTGGACAACATATTAAACTGGACAGACTTTAGTGCTCCAGTTATGACTGAATGCTGTTTGAACTTTGTAGACTTGCTAATTATGATTTGAAGTTATGCACCGGTGGGTTTTTTTAAGATTCTTTTTTTCGGATTTATAAGGTGTTGAACCCTTTTTGCTTATTAATTTCGTTATCTAATATTATCACTATAGTGACAGTTTTTGTCCAAATTAGTTAACAAATTGGCTTTGATGCGGACTTGCTCCAACTGAATGAAACTTGGTGCGGCCGCTGTTATCCTAATGAGTTGGGCCAATAGCTACTCAACTTTGGGCTTTTTCTGTCCCTTTCTGGCGCAGAATCAAATATTCAACTAAGTACAACCAAATGGTCACCACTGGCCACTGGCAAAATTTTGCTAAAGTGTACATAGAAACTTTGCTGAAGTCGTCCGATGTCTCTGGATGATTATGAAACTTTGTACAGCTGTTTCATAAGATTAGAGGCTGTGCCTGTGCTATTTATGAGATGAAATTTTTTTTGGGGGGGGTTTCAAATTATGAGGGTTTCGACTTAGTAATTTGCCAATGATAATGTACCAATGATAATGTATATACATGTACACCTGTACACGGAAAGTTTGCTGAAGCGGTCAGCTTTCATTACACATGTTTCATATGATTTGATGATGTGCATGTGCTATTTGTAACATGAAACATTTTCGTTCAAATTATCGCGGTTTGGGCTTTTCCAGTGATACGGTTTTTTGTTTTGTAAAACTTACATGTACACAGTGTTCTCTGTATGTACGCTTTCAATACTGCTGCAGCTTCAGCGGATCACCCCGCAAGGCGAGATGTTAGGTTCTCAGAACGATTATTTATTTGTTTTCAGTACTGACGACCGAAGAGCCGATACCCGAGGACACCGATCTTGGCTGGACAACCGAGATGACCACTATGGTAACACTTCCCTACGGAATGATCGGCATGAAAACCATTATCGCTATAGAATTCCCCTCGGCCAACCAAGAAGAAGTTTACCTCCGGGGTGGATACACGGACGGTAATCCGTCGAAATGTTTGGACCAGTTGAAGTATGACCCCTGCGCCATTCCCATAAGGCACATAGTTCCGGAAGGTGCATCGAAGTCTTATTCCGATTGGGCCGATGGCGATGTCTTCTTGGATTTCATTGGTCGCGAAGAAACTCAAGGAGGCCACAACGGTACTCTGCCTCTTGGCACTCCGATGAGAAAGATGGAAGCAGGGTAAGGATCAGCTTCACTGGACAAGTCCACTATATCGTGAACCCCTGTACGCAGACATGGCAAATTTGGCCAGGAACTTGAACTGTCTGTGAGTTACATTGAATGGAGCTATGCCCGCCTGTAATCAATCGGGATGCGTGGTACAAATCAGGAGGTTGGAAGAATTATTTGCTCGAAGCTTCGCGTCGTGGCTCTGTGAAAAGACGGTGTACGGTGGTTCACAATGTAGCGGACTTAGCTGGGCAGTGGACATAATTAATTTAGACTTCTGTTCATTCATTGTTTAGGCCATCCTCGCGAGTCCATGTATCAATCTATAGGTTATGATCGATACACTGGCTTGGTTAGTTACCGATAGCAGTTCTGGATACAAATAGCACGAGGGGTTAATACTGCACCGTATCAATCAGTAGGCGCGCTGAAGCAGCGCATCAGACCAATCCGCAGCGAGATTTGAGTTTTTACTGGTTTGAATTTCTTCGCCGGCCAGACTACCTTTGAAGTTAGGCTGAAATCGATATTGGGTGTCCAAGCCGAAACCGCAGGCTTCAGATACCGACGCGCTAATTGAAAACAATCGCTGGGGATGAAATGAACGAAATTGTAGACGCAACGACTCGAGAACTCATTCGAATCACCAAAAAGGTCCAGGTAAACCCTCTGCGAGGATTTAGAGATTTACCTGGACTTGTGCAGATGGTTTTTGGTGTGCATGGACCATCCGTCTACTTGTACATGTATTTACAAGACTTTTCTGTAAAATACCTGGCGAATTACTGGACGGAATTTCATCAAACGTGAATGGAAGCTTCACTGGAATAGCCTAATCTGATTATGTTTGGATGTCTGTGTACGTTCGTCCGTGTCTGGTGCTTGGTCTGCAAGATATCTGGAGAACCAGGATATCTGGAGAACCAGATATCTGCATATCTATTTCACCAAATTTGGATGCAAGATTCATTCAAGTTCAAACAGGACCCCTTTTCATTTGTTCACATAACTAAAAGACTCGGACTATCGGGCTGCGGGTCTTGTCGTCGGCATCTACGTCCAGTAATTTAGGAAAAACTAATTTAAGTGTATTTTGTTGCAGGTAATAACAAGAGTGATTGAAAGCCATGGTATAGATTCATGAAGATACGAACCCTCGCCATTCCCACAACTTTTCTCTTTCTCAATGCATTCCATTTTACTTATCTGTGTCATACTCGCTAGAAGTAACGAATTTATGCGGAGAAAACCGTTTACATTTAAGACTTAATATTCAATGGACGCTTTCGTCTTCCCTTTTTCGTTTTTTCCAGCCCCATACTCAACAGATGTAATACGGATCTAACCGGAAAGCAGACGAAAACTAATAGAGATCGCTTGAAGTCTTTCTATTGGATTGTAGAACTCGACATGGACTGTTCCAACACTTACGGCTATTTCGAAGTGAAAGTGAGTTAAAAATGAGTTTTTATTTAACGATCTTCCCTGGTAAAGTTAGCCTGAGTAGCAGTTCCATCAATCTCGCGTTCGGCTATTTCCGTATTGGCGGAACTTGGCCTTTCACATTGAACGCACAAAATTCCACCCGTGGGAAGCGTATGACGATCACACAGGGACTCGTAGTTGGTCGGTTATTAATTATATATAAATATTAATATCATAATTAATAACCGACCAACTACGAGTCCCTGTGGACGATCACGTAGTGAACCGGCTAATAGTGCCTATGATAATCGGGTGATTCAGTCGCACTTTATTGTGAAATAAGGTTAATTTTAGTTGAAAAAAAGTAGTTGGCGCCGTGGGGCCGCATGGTCAACCTCACAGGCTGCAGCCATGTTGGAGACAAACTGTGCGCATGTGCGAACGTGATCCCGTTTCCGCTCCCAGAAATATACTAGGTCAGAGGTCACTTTCTGGGCACTTTCAAATTCTGGGGCTAGAATGCGGTTCCATATCTCACTGTGCACACCAATGGGCGTAAAACTTTCTGAATAGAAAAGTTTTTCGAATTGATATTCAGAACATGGCAGTGTGACTAACGTCACAGGACCTACGATATGATATATATGGGTTTGATATGATTTTAGTGTGTACCTTGACCTAAGACACGTTTTGCCAATTTCCAGGTCTCTAGACCACCTAATTAGGTCAAAAATTGTGTCCGAATGTTGTCATATTGACCCCGACCCAATTAGGTCAGGTCACACTGACATTGTTCTAATGAAGCGCATTTCCATGGTTTCAGAAGGCATCCGGACATTTTTTGCCAATTTCGAGGTTTATAAATCACCTAAGTAGGTCAAAATTTCATCAAAAGTAGGTCAGCTCAGAACTTGCTAGTAACAGTCCACTAATGCACGTTCATGCCCAAAATCAAGGTTCTAATGTCAACGGTTCTCCTCATTTTGCCGGAGAAAGGATTCGGATAGACTGACAAACACACTGACTGACATCTCTTCTGTTTACTATATTCACGTAGTACAAGGTGTGACATTTTAAAGTTTTCCACAGCTAGCCATCTGATTGGACAGATGTATTTCGGAACTAAATTACCTATCACGGAGTTTAGATTGCCCTGGTGCAAGATAATTTTAAATCGAGTTCACGGAGATTCGGTGTCATTCCTGCCGGGCTTGAAGCGACCCTCGCGGGTGGCCTGGAGTCAAATTTAAACCAATCAACGACTGGAAATAAACTCCTGTGGTGTCCACATCGGGCTTGACTTGCTACACAACCTACATGTAGTTCGATAATGTTTGGATAAATACAAAATTTCGCTAATGGGAGCTGGATCTTTTTTTTATTGCCATTCATTCAGTATATGGGTTGGTAATATGTCGTCAGTCCGTAAATTACTTGTTAGCCCACCATCATCAGATGGTGGGCTGTTCAAATCACTTTTTGTCCGTGGTCCGCCGTCCGTCCGTCCGTCAGTCCGTCGTCCGTCAGTCAGTCAGTCAGTCAGTCCGTCCGTAAACAGTTCTTGTTACCGCGATTTCTCAGGAACTACTGCATGGATCTTTTTCAAATCTGGTACACAGGTTCCCCTTGTGGTCCAGTTGTGCAAGAAACAATTTCCGGTCCGATTCGAAAATCCAATATGGCCACCAGGCAGCCATCTTGGATTTCCCCATAAAAGCTTGTTACCGCGATTTCTCAGGAACTACTGCATGGATCTTTTTCAAATTTGGTACACGGGTTCCCCTCGGGGTCTAGTTGTGCAAGAAACCTTTTTTGGTCCGATTCGAAAATCCAATATGGCCACCAGGCAGCCATCTTGGATTTCCCCATGAAACATTGTTACCGCGATTTCTCGGGAACCACTGCATGGATCTTTTTCAAATTTGGTACACGGGTTCCCCTCGGGGTCTAGTTGTGCAAGAAACCTTTTCTGGTCCGATTCGAAAATCCAATATGGCCACCAGGCAGCCATCTTGGATTTCCCCATGAAACATTGTTACCGCGATTTCTCAGGAACTACTGCATGGATCTTTCTCAAATTTGGTACACAGGTGCCACATGGGGTCTAGTTGAGCAAGATACCCTTTCTCGTCCGATTCGAAAATCCAATATGGCCACCAGGCAGCCATCTTGGATTTCCACATGAAACTTAGTTATCGCCATTTCTCAGTACTGCATGGATCTTTCTCAAATTTGGTACAGATTCTCCTTAGGGTCTAGTTTTGCAAGATGCCTTTTTCGGTCCCAATCGAAAATCCAATATGGCCAGAAGGCGGCCATCTTGGATTTCCCCATGAAGCCTTGTTATCGCGATTTCTCAAGAACTACTCCTTGGATCTTTCTCAAATTTGATACACAGGTTCGCCTTGGGGTCTAGTTGTGCAAGATGCTTTTTCTGGTCCGATTCGAAAATCCAATTTGGCCACCAGGCAGCCATCTTGGATTTCCCCAAGAAACTTTATCGTCATTTCTCAGGAAGTGCTGCATGGATCTTTCTCAAATTTGGTACACAAGTTCACCTTATGATCTAGTTGTGCAAAATACCTTTTTCGGTTCAAATTGAAAATCCAATATGGCCACCAGGCGGCCATCTTAGATTTCCCCATGAAACTTTGTTATCGTGATTTCTCAGGAAGTACTGCCTAATTAAAATTTAATTAAATTTGGTTGACAGGTTGCCCTTGTGGTCCAGTTGTGCAACATACCTTTCTGGTCCGATTCCTAAATCCAATATGTCCATCAGGCGGCCATCTTGGATTTCCCCATGAAACTTTGTTATTGCGATTTCTCAGGAACTACTGCATAGATCTTCCTCAAATTTGGTACAGATTCCCCTTGTGGCCCAGTTGTGCAAGATACCTTTTTTGGTCAGATTCGAAAATCCAATATGGTTGCCAGGTGGCCATCTTGAATTTCCCCTTGAAACACTGTTATCTTGAATTCTTGGAAAATATTTCATGGATCTTTCTGAAATTTGGTACACAGGTCCCAGATGGGGCCTAGTTGTGCAAGATAGCTTTATCGGTCCGATTCGAAAATCCAATTAAAACGGTATTCCAGAGTTGTGACCTTGCATCACAAGAGTCGGTGGATCAAACTGTGGGGCATATTCTATATATTGACTATAGAGAATATCCATATCTTCACCTTCCATATCAAGGAGTTCAAAATAATTCAGAATTAAAATGTATTTAATCCATGCAGTTGCAAGTGAACTGCCCCACCCTTCCGTCTGCCGGCGGGTCAGCTACATGAGGGACGTCACTCTTGTGACACAATGTCACAACTCGACAACTGTAAACTACTGCATGTTTCGATCCATGAGATATAATCAAGATTCAGACACTTTCAAATTCGAAGTTTCAACATTACTGCGCGGACCGGATGCCTTAAGTATTAAGTATTGTACCATCTTACTATTTTCGAGCATGGTATCTTAAAAGAGATATATCAAACTAGTCTAGTAAACAAACAGAATTAGCATTCGTTCCAAATTATAAAATCTTAAGTATGCCAAAGTGTCAAAAGATTTTTCTTCGCTTCCAGTACCAAATGATGACACGTGCAAAAAAATAAATGAAGTAAAAATACCACAAAACGAAGACGAAGGATCCTCCCTACATGTACATTCACTTTCAGGCTAACTTTGCTCATTTCTCTTGTACTATAACAACCGACATAAGTTCAGTTTCTAGAAATCTTGAAACTTCTGAAACTTAGAAAGATTATATCTTGGTGTTTTCAAGTGTCCCTTTTTCGATCTTTTTCGCTCAGATTCGAAATTCTGTAAACAAAATTACAACTCCATCGTCTTAGTAACAATGGACAAAAAGATCCTCTCGTCATTAGCTTACAATTATCGGACAATGGTGGGCGCCAAGATCCTTCAGGATCTCTCGTTTAAGCTTGTCAGTTCCCGATGAACAGCGGTTGCGCAGAAATAGTTGCAACCATAAACGTTTTGTTGGTTGGTCCATGAAACTATAAAGTTATTTTCAGGTCAGAAGGTCAGAAGGTCAGATCCTGTTTTGCGGATTTGGTTTTAATCAGATTGGTGTTCTCTTGGCCTCGGGAATAACACACATCCGAATTTTCGCCAGACTTGATAAATTAATATCCTATCAAGGCTGCCTAATTGCACATGTCGCTATTTAGGATCTTGCGCATTTCAATTAAATTTGGTGCCATGAATTTTTTAATAGCATTATGACATCATGGTTACATCTGGACTAATCCACTTGCGGGAGGGAAGATAGGGTCACAGTGTCCGTTTACACCAATATTTACGCCAAAGAAGAGTCTATATATTTACCCCGTATTTTTGTGCCACAATGTCGGGACCGCGGCAACATGAAAAGCCAGCGTGTCGTCTAATTCGGCTGAGCCAACCAAAACTTCTCTATCATTCAAAGCACAATGAAGAGTTCTCAGGATTGGTTGACATTCGAGATACTGCAATTAAATTAAGCCTGTTGGCTCCTTCAAGCGACATATCCAAATTGGGAAGCAGATAGGATTTTATTGTAATTGGATTGAATTTTCGTGAAAGTGAAATCTCTATACCACCCATTCTCCCATTGTCGAGTTTGTAACTTTTAACTTTTATTGTAGATGTTTATGTAGATGCCTTGAATGTCATGCCCACACGGTCACAATTTTCATCTCCAGTTACCGTTGAAACGTTAACATAGACACGTTTTATTAATTTGAAAATTGGATCAACGTTATGCCATCTTCGAATCCACGTTAGGATGTCACTGAGGCAACGTTATTATTAAGTCACCGTTGGGTCGGTACTGATGCGCTTTGCCTGCTTGGAGTATGGACCTAATAATGTATGAATGAGTGTTCCCATAATGGACGCGAAAAACCTGTATGGGACGACCCCTGGGTACGGCGTCCTATCTGGCGGTTGTATCTGCACCCAACGTATGCTACATCTCCTTTATCAGTATGCTGGTTATGCGCGCCCCCTCAAGTTGAGAGGGGGTTTAGGACTCCTTTTTCCCATTCGTCGTTCCGTCCGTTCATGGCCGTACTTGTCGGACGATATCCGGTCTACTACTTACCCTGAAGATGCCTAGTACCCTGTACATGTGCACTGCAAGGATTTGTGCTCGTTACGATGAATTTTCTCCCCAGTGTTATTACCCTTACCGCTAATGTGTCCATATGATTGTCTGTTTCGGATATCGGCTACTATTTGATGTCACTTCGACACTTGTATGGTAGATGCTCGGTATCTTGCAGATGTGCACTAAAATGATTTTTTTCTGATTTGATTTTTCTCGGTGATCTCCCTTTATTGTCAACATCAATATATGCTACACGGTAGTACTTGTCTGGCCATTATTTGATCGACAACTTCGAAATTGTGATGGAAGAAGCTTTAGTACCTTACAGATGTGCGGTTTCGATGAATTTCTTCAGAGTTATGGCCCTTGATTCTCAGTGTTAATATATGCTTGTTCGATCCATCTGATTGCTTCTGTGCTGAATTCGGAATCCATTTAATTATCCCTTTTACGTCTTTGCAGGTGGTCGTGAAGCCGAAAAAGGGCAAAGGCGTGTGGATCGAGAAGGGAATTCAAGGTAAATCACCCGAGACCTGGGCTCCAATCGAAGACTGCGTCGGCGGAATTGGTTCGGAAATACCATATTACTCGGATACGCATATCGGTAGATGCGGATTCGCCAATATTTTTGGCCATAAGAACAGTTACTGTGAAATTAACAAAATCATAGACTGAAACTGCACCAGGTTAAGAAATTACCCCCATCCTTTAAAATTGTCTTGCTTTCTTTGTTTTGGATCTTTATTTTTGTCCGGTTTATTTTCGTTACCTAAATAAGAACTCGTTTATATACTTTGTATATATAGTTTGCCAGTAAACTGGCCAAAAAACCCCGGTAAACTATCATTTGAGGTGCACATCATTTTTTTTTAAATTCAGTTTATGTAGGAGAAAGAATTAAAGTGCTATTTAAATAAAAAATTGTTACTTATTCTTATTCAACTCGTTAAACAAAAACAAAGCTTGAAAATATGCCGGAGTACTGACAAGACTTGCAGGTCTGAGAAAAACAAGAACCCTAAATTATCCCTGTGATTTTGTCATGTTTTTATTGTGAGTGTTCATGTGGACATCTTGAATGAAATGCCTGTACGGCCTCCAGCACCGGCTTTAGCGGTATCTGATGCAAATATCCGAGAGCAATGATGTAATAGCCCTATTAAGTCACCTGATGGAAAGTGATAACCTGCCTGTCCGTTATATAGGACAAATATGAGCTGCCGTTTATGACAATATTATACACGGTGTATATATATAATGGAGCATGGAAATATGGTGAAATGAATGAATATGGTGTAAATTGGGTCGTTATATTGGAAATGTTATATTGAAAGTTACAAAATATGGGATGGGTTTATCATATATTGTAACATTGTGGCAATGTATATGAAATGTTATTTATATAGGAGTAAAATGCAAATTAAAGTAGTTTTATATCTATATGAAGAGTGGTGTAATTATATACACTCTACATTTGCTAAACATATAAACCGATTGAACGTATATAGTGTAAGCGGGTATATATATAGAACGACTGAATACGGCGTATTTGATACGGCGTATTTGACAAAGACGCTTACCGGATATGGCAGGCGGATATGGCAGGCGGAAGTATGCTGTGAGCATGCACGTTGTGCTCGCGCAAAGCATTGCGGTTCCAGCTTCACGATAACAGTGGCCATTGACTGGCCACTGGCCATCAAACTAGGGTCTTCGACACAATCCAACAACTCGACTTGGTTGCCGGTCAACAGTGGCCAGTGCCATATTAAAATTTGCGAATAGAGAGAGGTCAGCCGGTCGCCGCTTTACGGTGGCCCATGGACGACATGCTATATTTTTTCAGTTTTGAGTTTTTACTTCTATGTTTCATTTTTGTGTTAGGTTTCATTTTTTCTGTTTTAGGTTTATTCTTAAGTTTTCACCCGGGTGAAAACCTTCTCACCCGGGTGGAAAATTGTCCATCTGGTTAAAACTTTCTCACCTGGGTGAAAACGTTTTCACCTGGGTGAGAAGGGTGAGAACGTTTTCGTTCCCTAGCACTGACATTCCGGCAAAATGGAGGATGGTTCGTTCAAAAGTATAGATGATCTCAAACTGTCAAACTGAACTTTTAAGATTGCTCATGCAGTCGATAAGTAATATTTCACGTCTTGGGTGTTTTATATACCGGTAAGTTGTATTTTCAAACCCGTATTCTTTGCGAGCACACGAGCTTGTCATGTCTGAAAAGAGAAAATTAGGCCCCGTATAATCGAACCCGTATGAATTGTATTGCCCCGCATCATTCAGTGATTCAAAGTGTTCGGTAGCTAAAATCGAATAGTCCGATCGCGCAAGTCAAACCGCCTAAGACGAATCGTCCAACGCCCTGTGTCGGATCGGCCGATGTAGTTTTTGGAGCTTATTGAGTTTATTTATTTGGTTGAGTGAGGTTTAGATTTGTCCTGATACCTCTAATTGATGCCTGATAGGGTAGCCAAATACGACCATTGTACATTTAAATCTCATTAGGCTAAACACATACGATGGAGATAGAGTCGCGCCTATCACAGCTCAGGATGAGGCTAGTTTAAAAATCATCAGTGGGACTAATAGTGAGAAATGACGACCGAGAGAATAAACGATAAGTTGATAAATTCTGACCTTCTGTGTTGTCGCTCGTGACTGTTTTGAGTCCCACACTAATTATGTGGAGGTTCGAGAAACATAACAGATGCAAAAGACCTGCTTCAACTGTTAGCCTCCTTTTCTAAACGATGTCCGACTAGACGCTTACCCTCCCTTGACTCGCGCTTTTCCCCAAGCCATCCTCATATTAGGATAATACTAGTGAGATAGGATAGAGTTTAGATCATCCTAGACAAATACTTCGGACTGATTCTCAAAGTAAAATTATTGCTTTCGTATTAGCTTGAACCTAATGTTGATCTCAAACCCAGCGAAGAAAAGAAGAAATAGTATATAAGCAATTTGTGTTTCTTTTTCGGTTCGTTGATACGAGTTACTGTTTCGGCTCGTTCGTATGATCCGGGATAAGATGTATGAACCTTATCAAATTAACTAAATGTAATTAGATCCATTAGCTGGTGTTCACGGTAGACCTGTTATACGATAGTATTCACAGGATCTCCATTTCTTTCTCCTGGATCCATTCTGCTGTATGGCTCAGAATCCTCTACGCCAGCCATTACTGCTCATGTTAAACTGATTTTGAGTTTTCTGCTTTCTAAAGTAAACTTATAGAAGTGACTCCACATTTGGCAGCTGGGCCGGTCAGTGTCAAATGCAAGAATATTTGATGTTAATATGTCTATCAAGCCTGAAACATAAATAATATACAGTGAGTTTCATGTGCATGTGTTTATTTTAACCAATTGTTAGACGGATTGCGAAGCAATATCCGTACTTTATGGACTGATGAAATCTGACTGGTTTGCGGGCTGGGTGCTTGGTTGCTTGGCTGTTTTCTGTTGTCAACATTTCGGGATACAATTTCATGCTTTGTTAAAGCTTGAACTCTACCCTGTATCTCACAAACTAAGCCTCGCCCAGTCCCATATGCTGACACATTCAGATAGCATACCTGATGCTGCATTGACTGCACCCATCCACTTCACCCAAGGGGTATATCCCACCCCCCCCCCCTCCATCCTCTCCCTCCAACCCCCCAAGAAAGGATCTCCAGCACTGTATCTCTGAATCTAAACCTTACCCTATTACGAATGAAGAAAAAACCCAGCCTCATTAAGCACCAAAATCTACATTGGACGACCTGACACAGCACGTTGGACGATTCGTCTTAGGCGGGTTGACTTGCGCGATCTGACTTCGATTTTAGCTACCGAACTCTGTGAATCACTGAATGATGCGGGGCAATACAATTCTGCAGTGCCGATACACAACAAACTTACTGATATAGAACGACGGTGCAATTTAAATGACGGTAACTGGCTTTGTGAAAAAAACGGCCATTCTCGAACCCACCCCGCAGCGGAATGCCCGTGCACAAGATTATACATGGCCTAGTTGGGGTTTTTTTCAGGCATGACAAGCTCGTGTGCTCCCAGAGAGCTCGGGTTTGACAATACAACTTATATAAAACATGCCAGACGTGAAATATCATTTATCGGCTGCATGAGCAAACATAAAAGTTCAGTTTGACAGTTTGAGGTCATCTATACTTTTGAACGAACCATCGTCCATTTTGCCGAAATGTCAGTGCAAGGGAACGAAAACGAGAGCACGATCACGTGAAATTTTTACCTGGGTGGAAACCTTCTCACACAGGTGAAAATCTTCTCACCCAGGTGAAAACACGTTTTCACCCGGGTGAGAAGGTTTTCACCCAGGCGGAAACGTTTCCACCCGGGTGAAAACTGAAGGAATCAACTTAAAAAAAAAAAAAAAATGAAACCTAGAAGTAAAAAAAAAGCACTCAAAACTAAAAAAAAATATAGCATGTCGTCTATATATGGACCACCGTAAAGCGGCGACGGGCTGACCTCTCTCTATTCGCAAGTTTAATATGACACTGGCCACTGTTGACCGGCAACCAAGTCGATTCGTTGGATTATGTCGCACACCCTAGTTTGAGAGCGGGAATCAGTCAATGGCCACTGTTATAGTGAAACTGGAACCACAATGATTTGAGCACAAAGTGCATGCTCACAGCATACTTCCGCCTGCCATATCCGCCTGCCATATCCGGTAAGCGCTTTGTCAAATACGCCGTATCAAATACGCCGTATTCAGTTGTTCTATATATATATCCGCTTACACTATATACGTTCAATCGGTTTATATGTTTAGCAAATGTAGAGTGTATATAATTACACCACTCTTCATATATAAAACACCTCAACAAAAGTAAGTTCCCCCCTAAACATTGGTTAATATTTTCCAAGATAGTTATGCGATTGTAACGAGATTTCTCACAGAGCATCAGTTTGACCAGCACAACAATCAGTGAAAACGATTACCCTGTAGGTGGTAATATGCCTGAATAAGCATGGATTCAATGCAAGACGGTCGCATTTCAAAAATTGCAAAACAGATTATCAAAGACAGATTTTATTCAATCATGAACAGATTCTAACAGGTTGTGCAAACAGAGTCCTATCCAATCACACGATTTGACCAGAGCAACAATCGGTGAAAATGATTACCCTGTATGTGGTGCTATGCCTGAATGAGCATGCATTGAATGTAAGACAGTAGCATTTCCATAAATTACAAAGCAGATCATCAAACACAGATTTTGTTCAATAACGAACAAATCCTAACCGCTAAAGCAAAGACAGTGCTATTCAATCACACGGTTTGGCCAGAGCAGCAATCCATGAATATGATTACCCTGTAGGTGATGCCATGCGTTAACCCTGTCAGGCCTGGAGGGCCATTATGGACCCACCTTCCAAACTCCTCTCATGTCTCCGGAGCGACAACAAAAGGAAAAGCAGACTTTTACTGTTTAGTTTATCATATTGGGGTCATTTTGAACGTACAGACCGTCCACCGAACAGAGGATCATGGGAAAAACCAAGATGGTGGCCATTTTCGGTCAGATTCTTCGATTTTTCTATTTACATATTTTCCTTGCAAAAACTGCATGATAAATTAGTAAATAACAGTCCGATGTGAAATAAAATCATTTTTACCCACTTTTCCGCGAGGAAAAGCAGAAAGTTTGAAGAAAAAGAAAGAAAACATCACTATTCTGGTACCTCACAAGGCCGCCATCTTGGATTTACCCATGATCTCTGCTCTGGGGGTATGCAAATACGTTGGAAATGACCCAAATGTGACAAACTAAAACATCTGCTTTCATTTTGTTGTCTCTCCGGAGATAGGAGAGAATGTTTGGTAGGAGGGGGGCCATTATGGCCCCCAGGCCTGACAGGGTAAGGCATACATGTAGCACCACCTACACGGTAATCATATTCACTGATTGCTGCTCTAGTCGAACCGTGTGATTGGATAGGACTGTCTTTGCTCTACCGGATACGATTTGTTTGTTATTGAATAAAATCTGCCTTTAATAATCTGTTTTGAAATGTATGGTAATGCTACTGTCTTACATTCGATGCATGCTCATTCAGGCATAGCACCACGTACAGGGTAATCATTTTCACCGTTTGTTGCTCTGGTGAAACCGTGTGATTGGATAGCGCTGTCTTTGCTCTACCTGTTAGGATTTGTTCGTTACTGAATAAAATCTGTCTTTGATAATCTGTTTTGCAATTTTTGAAATGCGACCGTCTTGCATTGGATTCATGTTCATTCAGGCACAGCACCACCTATAGGGTAATCATTTACACTGATTGTTGCGCTGGTCAAATTGATGCTGTGTGAGAAATCTCGTTACGATCGCATAACTATCTTAGAAAATATTAGCCAATGTTTAGGGGGGAACTTACTTTTGTTGAGGTGTTTATATTAAACTACTTTATTTGCATTTTACTCCTATATAAATAACATTTCATATACATTGCCACAAATGTTACAATATGTGATAAAACCATTCCATATTTTGTAACTTTCAATATAACAACATTTCCAATATAACGACCCAATTCACGCCATATTCATTCATTATCACCATATTTCCATGCTCCATTATATATATACACCGTGTATGATATTGTCATAAACGGCAGCTCATAGACAAACGACCAAAACGAGAAAAATATCAGAACGAGAAGTCGTATTCAGAGCACGAACCTGTGAGGTCCGATACCGATTAAACTCTTCATTCTCCACCGTGTTGAACAGTAAGGCGAGCCTCGAAAACGAAACATCCACCAGCCCAATCTCGCGATATACAGATAACAATGAAAGGCAATATACAAAGGTGATTGAGAAAAGATACCGGAGTACTGACCAGAAGTCTTGTGACTTCAAGACCCAAAAATGATCCCCGTGATGTGTATCTCTTTGTACACAAATATCCGGAAGCAATGATGTAATGTCATATTGAGTCATCTGGTGGAAAGTGAATAACCTACGTGACCCGGTTTCACCCCAATTCTGCGTTTTCAAGGCCGCGCGTTTGGCTTCGGCTTCAAACTTGTCCCAAATGAGGGCACGACGTATGTACACACTTCCTTTTAAAGAAGGCAAAGCTTCAAAATTGTCACAGCTTTCTGGTTACCAAGACATCTTTAGAACACTTGCACTAGACACACCAAACTTGCACATTAATCTATGTGAAACCATTAATCTTGTGTATCTCGGAAACCATTTCGCTGTTCAGTGTGAAAATTGGTATAGATCATCGATACTTCAAGAAACTTAAGGAATGACCAAACCACTTTTCCTGATTGGGTGAAAACCTTGGCGGCCATATTTAATTTATGCAAAATCTTTAATGATTTATATCTCCGATACCATTTAAGTGTTCTATACGAAAGTTGGTACAAAGCATCGGTGTACCCAGAGACTCGCAATGAATAACCACAGTTCCTCTTGTGACGAGAAGGATGGGCGGCCATCTGTAATTTATGCAAAATATTAAGCTCTTCGATACCGTTCAGGTGCTTGATGTAAAATTTCGTATACATCGTCGATGCATCGAGAGACCTACGATGAATGATAGAACTGGTTTCTCTGATTGCGCGAAAATCTTGGCGATCATTTTTTTTTAATTTATGCAAAAACATCAATGATCTGTATTTGATACCGTTTAGTGCTTCATATGAAACAATAAATCATCGATACATCAAGAAACTTACAATTAATGACAATCAGTTTCTCTGATTAGGTGGAAAACTTGATTGTTATATTTAATTTATGCAAATCCGTGCCTCTGTTACTCTTCAAGTGTTTGATGCAGCACTTTGTATACATCAAGAGACAAAAAATGAATGACCGAACCGTTTTCTCCGACTGTTGCAAACCATGGCAGCCATTTTTAATTTATGTAAATCTTTGATTATCTGTATTTCCCTAATGATACTGTTCAAGTGTTCAGTGTGATACTCGCATCAAGAGACAACCTTAGGGGTCATTTCTTGTTGCAAAATTTCTAAAAAAAAATTGTCACTTGGCTGCTTGGTGTTACGGATGACTTCAAAGCAGTACGGTTCAAATTGAATACATCATGAATGGCTGGCGCCCAGAGCCGAGGGGTTTCAGATGCACAGCTTCGTGTGACAAATGGTACATAAAGGAGTCTTCATCTGAAAGAGTAATGGTTTTTTTTCCTTGTGAAATTTAACTTCTATACTCGTTTCCATTGTTCAGTAGTTATAATATCTGTACCCTGAACAGAGATCCATCGTTTTTTAAAAAAAACATTTGAAGTGAGTGAAATTTTACTCGAAAGTGGAAATTCATCCCATTCTATACTGGGGCGAGATTTTCACTCGACTTGAGTTACTTTTCACTCAACTTGAGTTAAATGCACTCAACTTGAGTGACATTCACTCGAGCATGAGAGTGGAAATAACTGTAGTGGTTTTAACGTGAAAAGTAACTGAAGTTTGAGTGAACAGCTACATTTCACTCAAACTTGAGTGGAAAAGTTCACTAGAGTTTTTTTTTGAGTACACCTCTTTTGCGCCTCGTTTATTTGGTAAAAAAAGTTTAATTTGGGATTGACGGAGTTTGTGTTTTAGCATCTACATTCTTCCCAAATGTTTGTATCCCCTGAATGGACACTATAGAATCACAAATTTATATTTAGGCAGAATATTTAATGAGGACTAAAAGACAATCTTTCCTAATAACTCTTAACAGATCGTTAACTACTTTTACTCCTTTCTGATATCACACTGTAGAATGGTTCATTAGAAATCTATGTATTATTCCACGGTGGGCTTGCTAAACAGTCGTTCCACTTGTGTGCCTTCTGTTTGTTTATAGTGTTAATCCACGATTGGAGTCGGAGGATTGTTTGAGGAATGCATCTCCAGAATTAAAATTACAACACATATAAGAGAAGTGGGAAGAGGTGCCGACATTCTGACAAAGCCACATGACTTCACAGTATAGTCTTCCGGTTAACCTATTCTTAAGCACATGCCAAGAATCTAACGATTCGTGATATGTGTTGTATCTCGGGTACGCTTTTATTGTACCTGTTCATGTGGCAACTTGGATGTTATGACACGCGGCCCCTAGCACCGGCATACGCGGTATTGGATGCAAATCTAGAGAGATATGATGGAAATGCTCTGACAACTCGTATATTGGTATTTGGTGAACTGTTTCGCTGAAAGTAATGGCTCCCTTACACATGCAAAGAGGATCTGTCTCCTCTTGGAGCTTTGAGTCAAAATTCTTCTAATCCATGTTGATTTCAGTGCATCAATGAAGGCTACAATATCCACCATCTTTAATCCTCCCTCAGCACAATCCCCTGTCACTGCTTCTCTTTTAACTTTTCCAACAGGGATATTTCAAATATATCTTATATTTGTAATTCCACGTCGCCAACATTTATCCCCTTTGTCTTTGTTACTTCTAATTAGAACTGCCAAAATTTCAGCACACAAGACCAGATAGGTGAAAGAGGATCTCTCCTTACAAACTTGTAGATTCCCACCTTGATTCACTGCAGATTTAATATTTCTATAAAATACCAGAATCCAAATTTTTATTGGCGGACCAAATTTGAAAATCTAAGTTTTGTAAAAGAAAAAGAAAAAATGCCACGAGATAGTCGAAAGCCCTCTCGAAATCTAAAAGCAAAGTTCTGGGATCTGACGTTCCTCTGTTTATTGTAGAATATAGAGGAGTAATCTTGTATTTTCTCCTACATACGTTACAGAAATAAGGCCAGTTTGGGCATTTCTTATTAATTTATCCAGTACGGTTTTAAGCTAATTGGTATAAGAAAATGGAGCTTCAATATTTCATGATTTTATACACCGTATTCAATAAGGAAATGGAGCTTCAATATTTCATGATTTTATACACCGTTTTCAATAAGGAAATGGAGCTTCAATATTTCAAGAAGTGACTCGGTTTCTCCCCCTTATTATTATCCCCTTTCCGAGTACTCGAAAGCTCCCCTATGACCGCTCCATAATGCAGAGATCGGGCAACAAAATGGTCTAATTGTTATCAAAACACCTTAAAGAAATTCGGTTGAAAACCCGTCCAACCCAGGACTTTTGTTGCTTTTGATATTTGTTTAAGTGTATACATTCATCTGTTTCTCCGGCAACGACGATGATATGTAAATTTCAGCTGTATGGTGTGGGGGGGGGGGGGATCTTGTGAGTATGTAGCCAGCCTTTCTTGTCCGAAATGAAACATTTAAAAACAATGTTGGTATTTATTATCAAATGAAACCTGCTATCAATGTATGCCATATTCCTCCTGTTTGGAGGTCTCTGGAACAGAAATTATCTCCCTTGACTGTCCGCTAGGTAGCGTGTCTCTGCCCATGTCCGTCCTCTTTTTCCCGTGCGGCGTAAGGCGTGTTTTGCGTGAAGGCCGCAGCGAGTGGGGAGGATGGGTTGGGCAAATTAAGATTGATAGCAGGTTTGATTTGATAATAAATACCAACATTGTTTTTAAATGTTTCATATTTATTGCTCAAATCTTAACCTGCTATCAATGTATGCCAGACTCCCAACAGAGGAGGATGGGGAGCTGGCCTTGTAGTCTCGTTGTTGGACTGTGCGGAGCACGCCTTGTCCTGATTGTTTAGATCTGGTATGCCCAGTAATATCCTGATAATTCCCATGTCGTATAGAGGCTAAGAGAGCTCAAGGAAATTACAAGTAATACGGTGAAATGGTGGAGTATTGTACCGCCCAGTTTTCCGATTACTTATCGCCAGATAATCAGGTGTCATCGAGTCCTTGAGGTCCCTTCGTCTCCGGCATGGTATGCTTGCTCATGCGTACCGAAGTGTCGGGATCTTGCTTGCTTGCTTCTGCTGCGCCCCCCCTCCCCCCTTTTCTTTGATGGGATTAACGGACTACGCGTTCGGCTGCCACTAGCGGGCCCAACGTAGTCACCCTGTCTGTCTGCACTGACATGTTTCTAAGGTAGAAATCAGCAAAAGTAGAGTTGGAAGACCAGGCACATGCATCGACGATGTCCTTCAGTGACGGGTTTTTCCATAGTGGCCAAGATGTAGCGATGGCCCTTACTTCATGGGACGATGCCCTAGACAGAAGAGGTGGGGCGTCGATGGCTAGTTGGTATGTCCAGTGAATTGTCTTTTTCAGCCATGCCGCAACAATGTTCTTCGTGATGTCGGCTGATGCACCCGGCTGTAATGACAGGAATAGAAGTCGCCTCGTGCCTCTAGACGGGTCTGTTCTCTGAATGTAGTGGCGTACAGCTCTGACTGGACACAGAAATCGGTCGTCCTCCCGTGGCCTTACGAAGCCTGTTAGAGTCTTCATGCGCATGGTCCCTGTCGAGTAGATTCATTCTTTGCAATGAACTCCGGAACTTCTAGACCAATCTGCAGTCCATGCCAGGAAACTCCGATCCAGTGCGTGAAGTTCGGAAATTCTTGTAGCTAAGGCGAACGCCGTGACGAAGGCTGTCTTGTAGGATAAGGCCTTAATGGTTGTTGAATGCAGGGGCTCGAACGGCGGCCGTAGAAATGCACTCAAAACCACACCCAGGTCCCACTTGGGTAGTAACTGACGTGTTCGGTGAGACTGTAAGGAAAAAGACTGGAGGAGCGCTGATAGGTTGCCATCCTGTCCAATGCTAATCCCAGATGTTAGTTTCAGGACTCTTGATAGGGCTGATCGGTATCCTTCAATGGTGCTTGGTTGCAGCTTCCTGTCCTGGTGAAGGTGCAACAGGAAGTCCGCCACTATAGGAACAGAGGTAGTGTTGGGATCGAGTCCTCTGGCCTCGCACCAAGCGCTGTAGTAGGTCCACTTTGACTGGTATAGTTGTGAAGTGGATGGCCTATTTGCTGCTGCCATCGCTTCCGCAACTGGCCTTAAAAACCTCTGTTCTGCGAGGGAATCCTTGATAGTCTGCAGACGTGTAGGTTGATCCATTGCGGGTCGTGGTGCCGGATTCCGTGCGGTTGATAGAGTAGTCCGGGCCACCAAGGTAGTTAACGTGGTTGATCCGTTAGCAGACGCACAAGTGACGGGAACCACGGGCGATGCGGACACCATGGTACCACCAGCAGGATGACGCAGTCGTGCTCCATTATCTTGGACAAGACCTCTTGAATGAGCGCAATTGGTGGATAAGCATAGGCAAGGAGGTTGCTCCAGTTGAGGGTGAACGCATCGATCGCCCAAACTTGAGGGTCGCAGATCGGACTGACGAAAGTCGGGATCTGGGCGTTGTTCCTGGTTGCGAACAGGTCCACTAGAGGTCGTTCCCAGATCGACGCCAGCTGTCGGAAGGCTTCTGTGTGGAGGTGCCATTCCGTTTGCAGTACTTTGTCCGGTCTGGAGAGACTGTTGGCGATGACATTCAGGTGCCCTGGAACATGTCGCGCTGCGACCTGACATCGCTGCTCTTGTGCCCACTGGAACAGGGTCCATGTCTCCTGGAATAATGATAGGGATCTTGTTCCCCCCAGCTTGTTGATATAGCTGACCACCGTGGTGTTGTCGGTCGCAATCAACACTGACTTGTTGTACAGCTGCGGACTCCAATGGCGGGTTGCCATGTTCACTGCAGCCATCTCCAGGATGTTTATGTGCTGTTTGGCTTGCTGTGGGGTCCATCTGCCGGATATTTGCTGTTCGCCTAGATGGGCTCCCCAACCCACTAACGACGCATCCGTGAATATGTGAAACTCCGGCCACGGTCGCTGAAGCAGAATCCCAGACATCACATTCTCCCTGGGCTGCCACCATTCTATGAAGGGATGAAGATGATCCAGAACGGGGTGCTCTCGCCCTTAGGTACGGCTGTAGATGGAACTGCAACGGACGCACCTGTATCCTGCCGAACTGCGTCGGGTCCTGGGTGGATGTTAGAAGTCCGAGGAGGCCTTGCCACAGACGTAAACGTTGCGATTGGCTGGATAAAAACGTTGGGATGAGAGCTTGTATCTTTGACGAACGGTCCTCGGTTGGTAGGACCAACTGCTTGCAGGTGTCGAAGACCGCCCCGATGTACTGACGTGTCTGGGCCGGCTCCAGCTCCGACTTGTTCGGGTGCGGGATGAATCCCAGATAATTTAGGACTTGCATAATGAACTGGATGTGCGACTTAGTGCTGGCATCTCTGACTCCCAGATGAGAATGTCGTCTATGTAGGATTCTATGTTGATTCCCCGGAGATGAAAGAAAGCCATGACTGGTGATGTGATGCGGGTGAAACACCAAGGAGCGATCGAGACGCCGAACGGTAGGACCTGCCACTCGAATCGTCTCCCGGCAATGATGAAACGCAGGTAACGCCGATGAAGTGGAAGAATAGGAACGTGAAGGTAGGCGTCCTGCAAATCGATGGAGGCTATCCAGTCTCCCGGTTGTAGGCGGGACCGTAGTGATGGTGTTGATGTCATCTTGAACCTTGGTGGTGGAGCCGTAGTCTGGTTGAGCCGCCTTAGGTCGATGATCATGCGGAGTTTGTCTGTTCTCTTCTTGGGTACCAGAAAGAATGGGCTGTAGAACCCCGCACTCTCTTCTTCCGTAGGTAGTTCTCGAACCGCGCCTTTTTCCACCAAGGTGTTTACGGATTCCAGCAAGGTCTTTGTGTGTTCTGGACGAACTGGGAGGCGTGATGACTTGGGCCTGGTGATGAGCTTGGGGTACTCCAGGAAGGTGAAGAAAACGCCTTCTCTCGGCGATCTGATGACCCATTTGTCTTTTGTAATGATCTCCCAATTCCTCCAGAAGAACTGCAGGGGTCCGCCCACAACCGGTTGAGTGAAGTGTTGAAAAGGTGGAAGGATGAAATTGATGACTGGATGATTGAAGTGAAGTGGAGATCGGTGGCAGTCGGTATCTATCGGGCTTGCCTCTGCCTCTATCGGAGGACTTCTTCCCACGGCTGCCCCGAGATCTTCCTGTCCCGTAGGGACGAAAATTCGCTTGAGTGTCTTTGAGTAGAGAAGGCGCCCGAGTCCTGACAGGAAGACTGTCCGTGGCGTCCTCCTCTGGTAGACTTGCTCCTGCCCTTGGACTTGCCCTTGCCCGGTCGCTGTGCTAATGCTCCAACAAGGCGGGAGGTCTTTTCGTCGTTGACCGATGGCATGACGACCGGAATGGCGTTGAACAAATACCGCGCAGATAGGGGTTGTTGCGCCAGTTCCGTCTTGACAGACTGAGGTACCTCCGCCTTCGGGTTCTTTAGATAGGCCGAACGTTGGGCTTGGACCATGGTGGCGTACGTGAGGAGGCCGGTCTCCATGACATGGGCGTTGGCTTTGTTGAGTGTGTCAATGAAACCCTTGATAAAAGTCCAACTGCGTAGTGGATAACACCGTAGTCGCATTGCCGCCGGCGTCTACTCGTCTGTTAGTGGGGTCTAGCACCAACTTGGAGGTAGCCGCCAGGAACCAATCGGAATAGGAGGTGATCCTGTGCTGTGCCAGCATCATGTCCTCCACCAGGTAAACTTGTTTGGCCGGGAGTACCACGGGGGGTGGCTTGGTTACTTTCAAAACTCTGTCCAAATCCCTGTCCAGCTTTGGGTGTTTGGTTGGTAGGACGAAGTTATGCAGCGCGTAGAAGCTGTAGGCACTCGGTCTCTTGAAGGATGCGGAGCTCCTAATCTGCCGGTCCAGGTCCTTCATCAATAGTAAAGACTCCGGTGAGGGTGCACACGTCAGAGGGGTCTCAACCGGAACTGGCTTGTCCGTGGCGTAGAGTGACGTTGCCGTGGCCCGCTTACGCTTGCGAGGTGGCTCATCGGAATCGGCGTCCTTTCCTTTTTCCGACCTCGGCATCTGCGGAAGGAGGGTATATAAGGCCGCAATCTTGGCCTTGAACGCTATTTCATCATGTTCCTCCGCTGCACCGTGAGTTGGAGAAGATGACTTTTCCGGTGAAGAGGCAGATGTTGGCTGGTGGTCATCCGGGGAAGAATCCTGTTGGTCGGAGTCGGGCTCCGAACTCGACGAATGACCACTCACGCACCACCGACGTCGAGGCTACCGGAAGCGGGGCCCGGTCCTGGGTCCGGGTCTCATGTATGGAACTCGGCTCTCTCCGGAGTACTGTAATGACCTTAGAGGTCCCCGACGGCTTGGATACCTGCTTGGTCTTTGATGATGCGATGATTCTTGTTCGTGACGTGTCTTCGACGAAGATCGGTGACGATGACGAGAATGCACCTCCCTACGTCGTTCCCCGTCCGAAGAATCTCTGGGCCATCGAGAACGATGATGATGCGGTGATCGTGACCGGCTACGGGATCTGCGAGACCGGTGGCGAGGGGGAGTGCGAGATCTGGGTCGAATATACTCCGTATACTGATGGCGATCCCGGTCGGGGGTCCGACTGCGTCTCGGCCGTCTAGAG
Organism: Hanleya hanleyi; assembly: GCA_036873755.1. NCBI lineage: Eukaryota > Metazoa > Mollusca > Polyplacophora > Lepidopleurida > Hanleyidae > Hanleya > Hanleya hanleyi. Next base: position 36,607 of record JAVTVY010038307.1, on the reverse strand, counting down.
GAGTCCCGTTCCGGGGTCCGGGATCGTCTGGAGAGCTTAGTAGAAGAATCCCTGGAATCCCGGGTCCGATGTTCAGACTTGTCCACTGTGGATCCGGAGTAGTCACGGTCCGGGGCCCGGGTCCGCTCCTTTGACTTGTCCAAGGCAGACTTGGATTTGGGGTCTCGATCCGGGGTCCGGGTCCGCTCTTTTGATTTGTCCGAGGTTGACTTGGGTGTGGGGTCCCGTCCCGAGTCCCGGGTCCGATCCTCAGGCTTGTCCACTTTTGAAGACTTGACCTCCCGTTCGGGAGTTCGGATCCGGTCTTTGTTCTTGTCCCTGGAGGCGGGGTCCCGTTCCGGGGTCTGGATCCGGGTCCGGTCTTTAGTGCCCTTGTCTTTGGAGTCGGGGTCTCGTACTGGGGACCGGGTCCGGAATCTAAACTTTTCCTGTCCGGTCTCCTCCCGCGTCCTGGAGTGAGATCTCCCCTTTCTCCCACTACTGTTCGGAGTTCGGGACTTCGATGGAGATCGGCACGAAGAGCTGGAAGGTCGCCGTCCACGGGAACCGGGAGAGGAACTGCGGTTGCTGCCCCGGGTCCGAGTCCTAGGACTTCTACTCTTGTATGATGTTGGCCTGAGATTGCCGGGGTCCCGCTGGGGTGCCGTATCCCGGTCCATAGGCTGGTCCCGGGCTCCGTCCGAGTCTTCATAATATTCTGGATGGTGACTGGAGCCCGGGCCCTCTCGTCGGGCGGTGGAGTCCCCCAAAATGAACATCGGCTTGATCCCGATCAACTGTGAGCTTTCCACAGGACTGTTCGCTGATAGCTGCACCCTTCCACTTGGCGGAATCTGGGGGCTGTCGCTGGCTTGAACGTATAGAGTCGGGAGTCCGGTGGACAACTCCAGGTCCTCGTTCAAGCCGAGGTCAGCGAGGAGAGCTTGCGTGGCTGCCTGTTTTTCGCCAGGGCTTCTCTTGATGTCGGCGGCCGCCTTGAGAAGAACCTTGCGCCGAACTCCCGCATATCTATGCCAGATCAGGTCGTCCCAGTCGACACACTCACGGCAAGTAACCTGTCTGTAACAAATTTGGGCCCGGCATTTAAAACAAAACAAATGCGAGTCTTCCTTGGGCCAAAAATGTCTACACGATTCACAACGTTTGGAGTGCTAGACAGTGACTACGTCGGACATACGTCGGGGGTGACTACGTCGGACATAGCTCACTGAAGAATGAAATTTCAGCACAAATAACCCTAGGATACGTCTAGAATATCTCGGATTACTTGAATACAGAGACTCTTTTCCAAAACACGTCCTGTCACCAAGACTGCAACAGGAAAAAGAGGACGGACATGCGCGGAGACACGCCACCTAGCGGACAGTCAAGGGAGATCATTTCTGTTGCAGAGACCTCCAAACAGGAGGAATATGGCATACATTGATAGCAGGTTAAGATTTGAGCAATAAATAGCATGTTTGGCTGTGATTACGTCAATTTTATGTCCGGTAACGTTAAAAAAATTGTTCGCACCGATTTCAAACCGTGTTATCCCGTTGCCGTGCCGTGCGTATGTGCATGTAAACACCAGTTCATTTTCATTGACCGAATTCCATGCCGTCGCCGAATTATCGTTGTCGCATTGTCGACACCGGTACCGGAAAAACGGATGAATGTGTACGAAGCTTACCAACAGCCAAACAATCCTTTAATGAGAGGGCAGAGTAGCTGCATGCTCACAAGAAGATGCCCCGAAAAGCTGAAATGTACATTTCTATGCCGTCGCCGCATTTATACATAGTCGTTGCCGGAAAAATGGATGAATGTGTACGAAACTTAACATGTGGGAATTGTTTAAAGTCAGAGTGACCTATCTGAGTGACCTATCTGAGTAACATATCTGCCAACAGGTTCAGTTATCCAAGATAATGTACTAAAGCGCTATTTTTACAATGCTGATCTGTCCCTGTGACTGTGAACATGTGCTGTGATAGTAAATACCACTCAAACAGGGTCGGATGATCACCAACAAACATATTTTCAAGCATGGCCCCAGTCGCGTAGTAATTTCCTAAACGGTAATAAATGACCTAAAACATGAAAATAAAGTTCAAAAATATTGACAGACGCAATTTAGTTAAGTTGTTGAGGCTAATTGATGTGAACAAATTTCAATAAACTTGAATAAATCGATGCAATTGTCGGATGAAGAAGGGAGTAATTCGAACAACTCCCCCAATTCTCCTAAATTCTAGTGATCAACCATAAAGTGTTAATTCAAAATGGCACTAGTGTGAGGTCATCCATAAATTCAGCTATTTACAGGTTCATATTGTGACAAAAATATAATTTAGTTCGCCATTTCCTAAGGACATACCAGACTTTGGACTGACAAGACTTTATCATGGCGAAAATTAGTTTTTAGCATTACTTCAGAAATGTAAACAAATCACCTCCTCTTGACCCTCACGCATTCCCGCTTTCTAAATTTAGAGTCCCGTATTATTGTTTTGTCGTCTGCATCCATATAAAACTATACGAAAATTGACAGTTTTAGTGGACCCCTGCTCACTGAAATCGTAAGTTTATACCCTTTATAATTTTTCTCATGTAAAATCCCGTTAGTCATATTTAGTACATATATCATAGTATATTGTCCCGAAGTATTGAGGCCTAGAATGTAGTATTCATGGAGATATTAATTTTCTAAGGAAATACGGCCTTGATAGGATTTGTGATTGCCTGTGCGCCGCCATTTTGATTTTCATCGAACGCTGAATTCTGAAGTACAGGAAATTACTGATCTGTTATTTTTAGAAATCTATTGGGAGTTTAAAAATTATATATCTTATAAATACAGGTCTTCGGACTTACCTTGCTATAAACGTTCGAGTCTGATAACGTATAGTTTTCTGTAGTTGGGCGATCATACTTGCTGTGATTGGAGTAAAGTCAATATTTTTACCGCATAAACTTTTCGTACATGTGACCGCACTTTCAGTGCTAGGAAATCTGCCCTCCTTTGGCAGGGAAGCGTTCACATCGAAAGTTAAAGTTAGCATCACGTAGTTCAGGAGCCTCGCTTCAAAGTAATATATGGTTCAAGGACTATTCTATCGAAATTCAGACCTATTTTGTGGTCAAAGTAGATATATCCCTTCCTGAATTCAGCGTTCAAAAACTTTGGCCGCCCTGTTGAAAATTCTGCAGTCTGTGGAGTGACGTCACGATTTTCGTCAGTTTGCATTTTCCGGCCAATCAAAACACTCCATCCCATTCAGTTCTGATATAGGCCATAGCAATTTACGTCACTGGTTAACAACCAAATAGTATAAAAGGACGCGAAAATCAATGGAGTATCACTCGGTCTCGGAGAGGCGATGAGTGAACATCTCTGCCAGTCCAGCCAAGCACCATACACAGAAGCTTAGTGCCGAAGATACAAGCATCCATGGTAAAGACAAGACAAGTCAAGATACAGTTAATTTGAATTAGTTTAATCTATAAATAACGATATATAAGGATAATCCACAGTGAGCCTCAGTCATCCACAGTGAGCCTCAGTCACCCACAGCGAGCCACAGTCATCCACAGCAAACCTGGGCCAATCTTAGTATTTTTATATACTGAGAAATACTGGACATAAATTCACAAAATAACATTAATATAGGAAGAAAACTTGGACAATAAATTCAGTGACATCCACAGAGAGCCACAGTGAGCCTCGGTCACCCACAGCGAGCCACAGTCATCCACAGCAAATCTGAGCACGTCTTAGTGACTGATATTAAAATAAATTCAACACAAGTCAAGTTTCATCTGAATTTATTAGAAAAAGGCGGAAATTAAAGAACTAAATCCACGGTGAGTCACAGTGAGCCACAGATATCCACAGCAATCCTGAGCGAGTCTCAGATTCCTGAAACAAGTTGGTCCGCAACAGGCAATCACAATATATAGTACCCATAGGAACTTCTTACCTTAAGTTCATCTCTTTAGGGAAATATCGCCCTGCAGAAATTATCCTAGGAACTTTTACGTTTCACCACTGAATATCGCCCTGCAAAAATTATCCTAGGAGCTTTTACGTTTCACCATTGAATATCGCCCCTGAAGAAATTATCCTAGGAACTTTTACGTTTCACCATTGAATATCGCCCCTGAAGAAATTACCCTAGGAACTTTTACCATAGGAGCCGATAATAGCGATAGAGCATTATAGGATCAAAACTGGCATACCATTTGATGTTGTACTACTTGTAAATAAATTCAAGACTTGTTGATGTTCAATTTAAAGAACTTGTTCAGACAATTGATGATTTCTTAAGATAAGAGTAAGATATCATAAAGTATTGTGACAGAGACCAGACCTGCTGACGTAACGATTTACAGCTATAGCAATTAAAAGAGGTGTAATCCTACGAACCTTCCTGGTAGCGGCGTCTCCTTAGAGTAATCCAGCTCGAGAAGTTACCAAGAACAGTTTAAGTAAGCAGCAGAAGTTAACAGGTGAAGAAAATAGGTGAAGTTAACAGAAGAAGGTAACGGATGAAAATCAACAGAGATTAAAGGAAGAAATTAACAGGTGAAGTTAACAGGAGACAGTTAACAGAAAAAGTCAAATAAACAAGATAGCAGTGAACCTTAATGAACGAAGCTAACCAGCATGGTTAAAAGACAAAATTAACTGGAAGATAAGTAATACGACAAGCAGACGCTTTAATAAGAGAATAAGAGCGATAGAGATACGAGAATAACTTACCTTGAAGAAGTATATGGTGGCAGCGAAAACGTGAACTTAGTAAATTGAGGGTAAGAGTTACCCCTAGTGGAAATCCGCTACAATTTGGTGGCAGCGGTGGGATTGTAAGCTGTAGCCAATCAGAGAAGACCATGCCTAGACGTCGTGCAGAAATGGAAGACCCTGACCCTGAAGTTTCCTTCAATTTCGAAACTCATCATGAAGAGGATGAAAATGGAGATCCCTCCCCGAGACCGACTCCACGTGAGTCAGGAGGACATGGCGATTCTGCTCACGTGTATCGTCCTCAAAGTCATCGCCAGATGAAGCTTGAAAGCTACAGTGGGGAAACTTCTTGGAAAGAATATTACCAAGTCTTCAAAACGATCTCTCGGATAAATCAATGGAGCCAGCAAGAGAAAGCTGATTATCTCTTTGCTCATCTGCATGGTCCTGCAAGACAACTAGCCTGTACTCTAACCGATGAGGAACAACAAGATTTCGACAAATTGGTAGTCGTCCTCAGCTCTCGTTTTGGACCCAGTGACCAAGCTGAGTTGTACCTCGCAGAGCTCCGGGGTAGAAGACGTAAACACAAGGAAACACTACGGGAGCTTGGACAGGCAATCCGTAAGCTTGCAACACTTGCTTATCCAGGAATGACATCTCATCACTTAGAGAGACTTTCCAAAACACACTTCATTGACGCCTTGGAAGATGCAGAGATGAGAATGCAGGTGTATCAATGCAAGCCCGAGGATCTTCAGCAAGCAGTTACTCTGGCCCTAGAAATTGAGGGATACCGCAAAATAGAAGAGCAAAGAGGCGGACCTCCTCCAAGGAAATTTGTAAGGGAAGTCACAGAGAAATCGCAAGGGGAACTGGAGAAAAGAATTAGGAAATTAGAGGAAATGTTAAAGAAGGTACCAACTGGTGAAACCATGACCAATGGATACAGGCAACCAAAGGAAAGACGTCCATTGTCCAGCATAGAGTGTTATACGTGCCACGAAAAAGGACACTACAGCCGGGATTGTCCAAACAGGAAGGCCACGGGAAAGACACAGTCGGGAAACGGGGAACAACCGACCATAAGGGGCAAGGGGAGGTTGTAAAGCCCGAAAAGCCCCAAATAAAGTCGTCGAAACGACATGGGAACCTCTCGAAGATAAAAGAAGAACCATACATAAGTGATTGTTCTGCAGCTCACCTGATGAAGACAGCAAAGATCGGATATAATGTTCCGGTGCTAGAGGTGGGAGAGAGAAGAACTGAGAGTGGACTTTATATTCCAGTTCAAATAGGGGACATTCAGTTTTCATTTCTAATCGATACTGGGGCTTGTGTTTCAATTCTATCAAAGAGAGTGCTATTCCGTTTACCCCTGAAAGATCAACCGGAAATAAAGCCCACTGATGTCCAGTTGCTTACTGCAGACCATACGCCACTTAGTATCATCGGGATGTGTGAATTGGATCCAGGGATATTGCCAGAGTCAACCAAATTAAAGATGGTTGTGGCAGATATCAAGAACGATGGTATTCTCGGAATGGACTTCTTAATGAAATTCAATTGTGAAATTCATCTTCAGAGGAGAAGTATAACCTGTGAAGGGTTACAAATTTTGTGTACCAGAAAACCGGAAGAAACAGGATATTGTCGTCTAATAGTTCCCCAGACTAACAGTTCCCCAGTGAACAAATGATTATCCCGAGTAAGTCCACAGGATCTTGCCAGGAGATCTTGGGAAAGTGGGCCATATGTGAACCTTTGGCAAATAAACAAAAACATGCACAAATGGTCATAGGTAGAACTCTTGTGGATACAGAGAGGGAATTTTTCCCATTACGGTTCATTAATACAGGAACTGACCCTGAAATATTACACAAGGATACAACCATAGCAGTAATGAGCCCGATTATCTCAACTTCTGGAATAGTGAAGCAAGAGGATGAAATTATCAAAAAGGAAGTGGAAGACACATTTCCCCAGTATGTCTGCAATGTTAGTCAAATGCAGTCAAAATTACCAGAACATTTAAAATCTGTGTATGAAAGAAGTACAGAGAAGATGGAGCCTCAGGATAAATGCAAGGTAAAAGCATTGCTGTTGGAATTCCCAGATATCTTTGCAAAGGATGATGCTGATTTAGGCAGGGCTGAGGGTGTGAAACATTCCATCAACACAGGAAATGCTCCTCCATTGCGACAAGCACCAAGACGTCTACCAATACAGAAGCAAGAGGAGGCTGACAAACAAATTAAGGATATGTATGACAGAGGTATTATTGAAAGATCAACCAGTCCTTGGGCGTCTCCAATTGTACTCGTGACCAAGAAAGATGGCAGTACCCGATTCTGCGTGGATTTTAGACGTCTAAACAATGTAACTGTTAAAGATGCTTACCCCCTGCCCAGAATAGATGATTCCCTCAACTCGCTCCATGGAGCCAGGTGGTTTTCTACCCTTGAGTTGGCTAGCGGATACTGGCAAGTAGATTTAGATGAGGATGCAAAGAGAAAATCAGCATTTACCTCCAGGAGTGGACTGTGGCAATTCAAGGTCATGCCATTTGGCCTGCCCAATGCTCCCTCAACCTTCGAAAGACTTATGGAAATGGCACTAGCGGGATATCAGTGGAGCATCTGCCTGGTATATCTAGATGACGTCATCATTTTTGGGAAAACACTAGATGAAGCCATAGACAACCTAAGGAAGGTATTCCAGCGGCTGCGACAAGCTCATCTTAAGCTAAAGCCAAAGAAGTGTCATTTATTCCAGCAAAAGGTGGGTTACCTAGGTCATGTGGTATCAGCTGAAGGTATCTCTACTGATGAAGAGAAGATAAAGGCTATCAAGGACTGGCCAACCCCGACTAATGAACATGAAGTAAGAAGTTTTCTTGGCTTAGCATCTTACTACCGACGATTTGTTAAGAATTTTGGAGAAATTGCAAGACCCCTGCATCGCTTGACAGAAGTAAACAGAGAGTTCTTGTGGACTGAAGAATGCGAAACTTCCTTCCGAAAGTTACAGCATCTGTTGATGAACAGCCCTATATTAGCTTATCCCAGTTCTCATGGGGATTTCATTCTTGATACAGACGCCAGTGGATATGGTATTGGAGCTGTTTTGTCCCAAAACCAAGGTGGCCAAGAAAAGGTTATCGCATACGCAAGCAGGGTCCTCAGTAAAGCTGACAGGAACTACTGTGTCACCAGGAGGGAACTTCTTGCGGTAGTAACTTTTGTCAAACACTTCAGGCATTATCTTATAGGTCGACACTTCACTATAAGGACGGACCACAGCGCTCTTAGATGGTTGCTGAATTTCAAAGAACCCGAAGGACAGATTGCACGTTGGTTGGGCCTGTTGAGCACTTTTGACTTTGATATTATACACCGACCAGGAAAGCAACACGGCAATGCTGATGCTCTGTCAAGAAGGCCATGTAAATGGTGTGAAAAGTTGGGTTATGAAGAACCTGATGGTAACCTTATTCTTCCTATCTTGGCACCCGAGGAAAAACGAAGTGTCACAGTCCAAACTGACCACACTGGGCCTATTGAAACGACAATAACTAAGGTCAAGTGGGTACCAAAGTGCTGGACTTACAAGGAGAGAGGATTTAGAAAACGTAAGAACTTTAAGTTAACTGACAGCAATAGTTCACAAAGACATGTTAATGTTGTAACAAGACAACAGAAGCAGAGATTAGACACCGAGCCTCAAGCAGCCTCAAATGATAATCTTTGGTCAAATGATCGTTTGAAGGAGGCACAAGAGTGTGATGCTGATTTGAAGAGCATAATTACCGCTAAACGCCAATCTGTCGAATAACCAACCTGGGAAAGATCTCATCTCAGAATAAAGTCACCAAGGCTTATTGGGCAAAATGGAATCGTCTGAGTTTTATAGACGGAGTTCTTCATCTTAAATGGGAATCAGCTGATGGATCCGGATATCGATGGTTATTGGTGTTACCCAGGAATCTGGTTAAAGAGGTTTTCCATCAACTTCATGCAGCAAAGACCGCAGCACATCTTGGACTCCAGAAGACTTACACCAGAATTTCAGATCGGTATTACTGGTATGGAATGAGACAGGATATCAAACGGTTGTGTAGGCAATGTGACACATGTGCATCCCGAAAGTCATGTCCTAGGCGGCAACGTGCACCCTTACAGCAGTACCAAGTTGGAGCTCCGATGGAGAGGATCTCTGTTGATATCATGGGACCATTACCAAAATCTAACAAGGGAAACAAGTATATCCTTGTGGCAACCGATTACTTCACACGATGGACAGAGGCCTATGGTATTCGTAACCAGGAAGCAGAAACAGTAGCCGACAAGATAGTCAAGGAGTTTATCTGCAGATTTGGAGTTCCAAAACAAATACACTCAGATCAAGGGTCGAATTTTCAATCTAAGCTCTTTCGGGAAGTTTGCCGACTACTGGAAATAGATCAAACCCGTACAACCCCTTACCATCCACAGTCAAATGGAATGGTCGAGCGATTCAACCGCACATTAGAGGATCGTCTTGCAATGATGGTGAAGCAAAATCAGAGGGACTGGGATGAACAGTTACCTTTTGCTCTCATGGCATACAGATCTTCAATTCACAATGTCACTCAAGAGACTCCAATGATGATGATGATGGGAAGAGAAACACCACTGCCACTGAATCTGATAACTGGAAGAGGTCCAGATATGTTAACTACTGAAGATACAGAGTATGCTGAGCAGCTACGAGAACGAATAGAAGTTGCACATGAGAGAGCCAGGGAGTCACAAAAGAAAAACACTGTTCGACAGAAGAGAAATTATGATCTTCGGAAACATGGAAGTCCATATAAGGTCGGAGACTTGGTTTGGTTATATGACAGCACCAGAAAGAAGAATCTTACTGCAAAACTGTCTTGCAACTGGAAAGGCCCGTACCAAGTCATCAGCAAGCTTGATGATACAGTGTATCGTGTACAGCTCAATCGGCAGTCTCGGACAAAAGTGGTACATTTTGACCGTCTGAAACTTTATGAAGGGAACACTTGCAAGGGATGGCCCATTACCAAAGATGACAAATAGAACTGACGGCTCACACGACTGAATCAGACCATATGGTATTAATGAGTCTCTCTAATAGAAACTTGTTCTTTGCAGGACATGTCGGAACCACCCCACAAGTGCCTGTGTGGCAACGCCTATAAAAACCAATCTGGACTGACTAGGCATAGGCTTACCTGTCAGCTGATCAACGAAAAGCCTGAAACCAAGTGTGTGTTCTGCCAAGAAGTATTGGAGGGGGAAGAAACCCTTCGGGAACATCTTGAGGACTGTTATAAAGCTCCTTGGACGAAGATGAAGACAAAAACTGTCAAACGGCCAAAGATGGATGCTCTCCGGAGAATGTTGGAGAAAAGGAAGCAGTCCAGTGGAACCCGGGACTTGATGGCCACGGCACCATCGTGTGTGATGCATAGAATTAAGCTTGGGTTGGACCCTACCAATTGGGCATCAACCCGCAAGACCCCTGCCTCCACTGAATCTGCACCTGCACCTGACAAGGAAGTGTCTGATATTCTTCAACCAAAGCCGACTTCTGGGGCATCAAGCCGCAAGCCCCCTGCCTCCACTGCATCTGTACCTGACAAGGGTGCTTCTGATATTCTACAACCAAAGCCGACACAGCCGTCTCCATTCTTGCCGGTAATGACACCTTCCCCCGTTGTGATTTCACCCGTGAGTTCGCCAAGGTCTGTACATCCGGAAATTCCAGAAATGAAAGAGGTTGAGTCCACCCCAAACGTCGCAGGTGGAACCCCAGCCCCAACGGTCAATACGGAGGAATTAGCGGGTCAGCAAATCCCCACCATCATCTCGCCGAGGATGGACACGTTGGACCATTGCCACTCGTTGGTGACAACCTTACTGCCCAGTGGGAAAAAGGTCGTCAGAGAAGTTGTACAGGCCCGATCCAGCAAAGCCTGCACCCTCTGTGAAAGAAGAAATTAAAATTGAATGACAATTATCTTTCTTGTTATGAACAGTGAAACAAAACAGACTTGCTAAATTAAGTTGAATTATTCTAATCCGTTTACAAAGTTGTGTACATTTATCGTTATAAACTGTTGGAAGTTGGAAGCAATAGTTGACTTGATTTTTATGAATGGCAGTTTAGAGGAAATTATTTGTTCGGGGTCGAACAAACTTAGGAGGGAATAATGTGACAAAAATATAATTTAGTTCGCCATTTCCTAAGGACATACCAGACTTTGGACTGACAAGACTTTATCATGGCGAAAATTAGTTTTTAGCATTACTTCAGAAATGTAAACAAATCACCTCCTCTTGACCCTCACGCATTCCCGCTTTCTAAATTTAGAGTCCCGTATTATTGTTTTGTCGTCTGCATCCATATAAAACAATACGAAAATTGACAGTTTTAGTGGACCCCTGCTCACTGAAATCGTAAGTTTATACCCTTTATAATTTTTCTCATGTAAAATCCCGTTAGACATATTTAGTACATATATCATAGTATATTGTCCCGAAGTATTGAGGCCTAGAATGTAGTATTCATGGAGATATTAATTTTCTAAGAAAATACGGCCCCGATAGGATTTGTGATTGCCTGTGTGCCGCCATTTTGATTTTCATCGAACGCTGAATTCTGAAGTACAGGAAATTACTGATCTGTTATTTTTAGAAATCTATTGGGAGTTTAAAAATTATATATCTTATAAATACAGGTCTTCGGACTTACCTTGCTATACACGTTTGAGTCTGATAACGTATAGTTTTCTGTAGTTGGGCGATCATACTTGCTGTGATTGGAGTAAAGTCAATGTTTTTACCGCATAAACTTTTCGTACATGTGACCGCACTTTCAGTGCTAGGAAATCTGCCCTCCTTTGGCAGGGAAGCGTTCACATCGAAAGTTAAAGTTAGCATCACGTAGTTCAGGAGCCTCGCTTCAAAGTAATATATGGTTCAAGGACTATTCCATCGAAATTCAGACCTATTTTGTGGTCAAAGTAGATATATCCCTTCCTGAATTCAGCGTTTAAAAACTTTGGCCGCCCTGTTGAAAATCCTGCAGTCTGTGGAGTGACGTCACGATTTTCGTCAGTTTGCATTTTCCGGCCAATCAAAACACTCCATCCCATTCAGTTCTGATATAGGCCATAGCAATTTACGTCACTGGTTAACAACCAAACAGTATAAAAGGACGCGAAAATCAATGGAGTATCACTCGGTCTCGGAGAGGCGATGAGTGAACATCTCTGCCAGTCCAGCCAAGCACCATACACAGAAGCTTAGTGCCGAAGATACAAGCATCCATGGTAAAGACAAGACAAGTCAAGATACAGTTAATTTGAATATCTATAAATAACGATATATAAGGATAATCCACAGTGAGCCTCAGTCATCCACAGTGAGCCTCAGTCACCCACAGCGAGCCACAGTCATCCACAGCAAACCTGGGCCAATCTTAGTATTTTTATATACTGAGAAATACTGGACATAAATTCACAAAATAACATTAATATAGGAAGAAAACTTGGACAATAAATTCAGTGACATCCACAGAGAGCCACAGTGAGCCTCAGTCACCCACAGAGAGCCACAGTGAGCCTCAGTCACCCACAGCGAGCCACAGTCATCCACAGCAAATCTGAGCACGTCTTAGTGACTGATATTAAAATAAATTCAACACAAGTCAAGTTTCATCTGAATTTATTAGAAAAAGGCGGAAATTAAAGAACTAAATCCACAGTGAGTCACAGTGAGCCACAGATATCCACAGCAATCCTGAGCGAGTCTCAGATTCCTGAAACAAGTTGGTCCGCAACAGGCAATCACAATATATAGTACCCATAGGAACTTCTTACCTTAAGTTCATCTCTTTAGGGAAATATCGCCCTGCAGAAATTATCCTAGGAACTTTTACGTTTCACCACTGAATATCGCCCTGCAAAAATTATCCTAGGAACTTTTACGTTTCACCATTGAATATCGCCCCTGAAGAAATTATCCTAGGAACTTTTACGTTTCACCATTGAATATCGCCCCTGAAGAAATTACCCTAGGAGCTTTTACCATAGGAGCCGATAATAGCGATAGAGCATTATAGGATCAAAACTGGCATACCATTTGATGTTGTACTACTTGTAAATAAATTCAAGACTTGTTGATGTTCAATTTAAAGAGCTTGTTCAGACAATTGATGATTTCTTAAGATAAGAGTAAGGTATCATAAATTATTGTGACAGAGACCAGACCTGCTGACGTAACGAGTTACAGCTATAGCAATTAAAAGAGGCGTAATCCTACGAACCTTCCTGGTAGCGGCGTCTCCTTAGAGTAATCCAGCTCGAGAAGTTACCAAGAACAGTTTAGGTAAGCAGCAGAAGTTAACAGGTGAAGAAAATAGGTGAAGTTAACAGAAGAAGGTAACGGATGAAAATCAACAGAGATTAAAGGAAGAAGTTAACAGGAGACAGTTAACAGAACAAGTTAAATAAACAAGGTAGCAGTGAACCTTAATGAACGAAGCTAACCAACATGGTTAAATGACAAAATTAACTGGAAGCTAAGTAATACGACCAGCAGTCGCTTTAATAAGAGAATAAGAGCGATAGAGAAACGAGAATAGCTTACCTTGAAGTAGTATATGGTGGCAGCGAAAACGTGAACATAGTAAATTGAGGGTAAGAGTTACCCCTAGTGGAAATCCGCTACAATATAATAGGCATTGTTCTTAGCTCAGTGCGCAAACTTTTTAATACCAAGGGGTCTCCCAACATAGCCTTGCACCTATTTTGAATCTGTTTGCAAAATTTTCAACTTAAAATATGATGGTTTAATTGAAAATGGCGAATATGCGGGGTAATATGAAAATCACTTTTTCAATTTGCTCGTGTAGTTCAAGGCATTCTTCTTCTCTGGTGCAAATAAATAACTAGAGCCTATAGGCTTTGGCATGTAATCTATGACTGGGTCAACTTATCATTGTAATAAAACATTGTTTATAAGTAGATTCGATTATTAATCAATTATTTTTAGGATGAGACTTTCTTGGTGAAGCACAGAAACTAGTGCTGGATGGGTCGACCCCGTGGGGGTTCGAACCTGTGCTCTCGGAATTTGGCACTAAATTGCCAGCAGTAAATGCAAGCGCCCTAAACCACTTTGCCACCTCAGCTCTTGTTTTTGCAGCTGCGTTTAGGCCTATATTGCACGGCAATAGCGTGAAGAACAGATGTATTTAGTCTCGGGGCCCCATTAGAATTTACTTATATCAATTTTTTTCCCACGGGTTAGAACAGCAGCATGTTAGTCCTTGGTTCTTCAACCTGAGCCAGTTAGCGCGTCATGGGGTTTTGTTTACATTCCACTCGAAAGTATGTCACTCAGTCACGGGGTCGTGGAGCTGTGTATCAATGAAGGGTGGTCAGTGAAAATTTTGTGACTGATTGATCCGAACTGAAATGTTTTGTATGGCATAGCTAATTTCTAAACTACCACTGTTATGTTAGCAGGGGTCCAATATACACACATAACAGCCATAAGATTTAAGGCTAATGAAATTTAATACACGACTCCACAGTCTCGCCATATTAGGTAAACCGGGTCGTATCCAACCGGGTCGTATCCAAAGCGAGGCTCTGGGTCAGTGGAACGTAAACACTGGCGAGAAAGCGTGTGGCCCAGGCTAATAGGCATAAATACACAACTCCACAGTCTCACCATATTAGGTAAACTGGGTCATATCCAGAGCGCGGCTCTGGGTCAGTGGAACGTAAACACTGGTGAGAAAGCATGTGGCCCAGGCTGATCAAACATGCCGAAAGGTGCAAATAATGGCTCAAGTAAAGGAAAAAGCAAGGCGGAGAGAGGGTATAATGATGGAATATTATAATGTAAAATACTGCTTGCTGATCAGGTTATCAGTGCACTCATTACATGAATATTTGAAGAAATTCGGTAATTTTGGCCAAATATTTCAGGTCATAAATAAAGAGATGCACATCTTCAAACCATATTGAACATGTGTATAAAGTTTCAGAAACATCCAGTAATAACTGAGTGACTAGTTAATTACACAAGAACATGCTCTATATATATTGGAATATATGCAGAAAATCGACAAAGTCCAAATCTGGATAAAGAAGGCCTGGTAATTTTGACCAAATATTTCAGGTCATAAATAAGAGATGCACACCTTCAAACCATATTAAACATGTGTACAAAGTTTCAGAAACATCCAGTAATAACTGTGTGACTAGTTAATTACACAAGAACATGCTATATATATTTGAATATATGCCGAAAATCGACAAAGTCCAAATCTGGGTAATTTTGACAAAAATTAATATTTCATGTCTCAAATAAGAGCTGCAAATCTTCAAACATGTCTACAAAGTTTCAGAACCTTCTGATAAAAATAGTAGGAGTAGTTGATAACACTAAAAACTTGTCTATACATGGGAATAGATCCTGAAAATGGCAAAGTCCTATATTAGTTCAAAACGTCATAAATGTGCCAAAAATTATAATTTCGCCTAGTAAATAGGACATGCACAACTTCAAACCATAGGTAACACATATGTAAAGTTTCATTAAAATAGAAGCAAAATCTAAGGAGGAGTAGCCCGGACAAAATTGTGTGATCCTGAAAATGGCAAAGTCCTATCAAGTTCAAAACGTCATAAATATGTCAAAAATAAAAATAAAAATGGGAGATGCACATCTTCAAACCATAGGTAACACATATATAAAGTTTCATTAGAATAGAAGCAAAATCTTAGTAGTCGGGGAAAAAATGTGTCTACAGACAGACGGTCGGACGGACAGACAGACGAACAAGCCAATTCCAGTATACCCCCCTAACTTCGTTGCGGGGGATATAATAAATACTATGCTATCACATTATATAGACTGAGGATTACTTCTTACTGTGTAAAATGAATTCTCTAGGCCCACTAAACTTTAGTACTGGTAATACTAGGAGAAATGGCATATTCGGTTGAATTTCTGTTTCATTTCTCTCAACCTTATGAGAATATAATTTTTGGTTAAATATTTAATTTTTTGTATTGTTATTTTTGGTTTCCAGTTTTACGCTAGGTATTCTCATGGTTATACTGGTAGATTATTGTTGTTGCTTCATGGTGTAATGGAGAGTAGTAGCCTAGCTATATAATGCTTTCACTAATATTGGAGTGTATGGAAGGCCAAATGTCCAAATAATTAGAAACTCGCATTTATTGAATCGAAAACCTAAGTTTTCAAACAGAAAACTTAAGTTATCAAACAGAAAACCATGGTTTCGAATCGAAAACTTAAGTTTACGGTCGAAAACCTAAGTTATCTACTACACAACCCTGAGTTTCTCTTTACTTAACTTTGAGTTTCTATTTCTCAACATCGAAAATCACAGTTGTGATTGGAAAACTTAAGTTATCGAACCGAAAACCTAGGTTTTCGAATTGATAACTTAAGTTTACGGTCGAAAACCTAAGTTATCTAGCAGACAACCCCGAGTTTCTCTTTTATTGGACACTTTCTAGTCGATAACCTAGGTTTTCGAATTTACGATTGTCGTAAAGTGAAACACGACTTTCTAACTTAGAGTTTCGATATCCGGGTACTCTGGGTTTCGCGCCTTTTCCGATTGTTGACTAATCAGAAATGCAGAGAGAACCATGTGGCAAAATTAATTATACGGAATCAAACTGCTCACACCGATATAACATTCACGATATGCCTGTATTAATCGCTGTTGACCCAGCGACAGCTTGTGTGTCACCGAAGTATTTGCCAAAGTAGCTATCCACATGTACATATCACTATAATAACTGTGCCTTGCTGGTGTGAATTACATTGACCTGTCTTATGTCGGTCAGTCAGCTTGACCGGATAGCTGAATTTCAACTAGATTATTTCCCCCAATTCAGTCTGCAGCATATATATATAGCTATTAAACTGATTAAAGGCCTAGTTCTGGGTACCAATACCCTGTCTTTGATAATACTTGTATAAACTAGGCTCGGTCATACAGTATTATCTACATTGAATAAATAATCTCAGTTATCCTTTTGTTGAATACATGTTGATTGTGTGGTTCTGTCTGACGTTTTGATCAGTCAACATGCGGGAAAGGGCGCGAAACCAATAGTACCCGGATATCGAAACTCGAAGTTAGTCGAGTTTCACTTTACGACAATCGCAAATTCGAAAACCTAAGTTATCGATTGATAACTTAAGTTTTCTACACGAATGTCCAAAAATAAAAGAGAAACTCGAAATTGAAAGAGAAACACAGGGTTGTCTGATAGATAACCTAGGTTTTCGACCGTAAACTTAAGTTATCAATTCGAAAACCTAGGTTTTCGGTTTGACAACTTAAGTTTTCTAGTGACAACTGTGATTTTCGTTGTTGAGAAATAGAAACTCGAGGTTAGGAAAAGAGAAACTCGGGGTTATGTGATAGATAACCTAGGTTTTCGACCGTAAACTTAAGTTTTCGATTCGAAAACCATGGTTTTCTCTTTGATAACTTAAGTTTTCTGTTTGAAAACTTAGGTTTTCGAACCAATAACTGTGAGTTTCTGATTATTTGGACATTTGGCCTTCCATAGGAGTGTACTGTATATAGTCACACAATCACTAACACTGTCTTGTTCAGTACCGGTATCTATTTGAGTGAAAAAAATGTATAAATATTTTTATTTTAAATATATTTATATTCTGGTGATTAAATATCGTATCAATTGCAGCCCTCGCTATAAGAGTTTGCCGTAGTAAAACCGTCCATCCACGGCAAAAAAAATGCCGCAGATGTCTGATTTTCCGAACTGAATAATTATCGTGGGGCCTATGTTTTTATCAGATGGGTATCATACCAGGCCTTATTTTTTGACGCGAACGCTCGTTCAGGTTACGTGAAGGTTGCGCAAACCATATTTTACGCGAACGGTCACCGTTCAAGTGGGGCGAATTTCATCTGCTAGCTTACTTTCACAAGTCGGCAGTGTCTGTCTGCACAAAGTGAAAATAAAATAAAAAGTGGCGACAGCGATATTTCCGCGTATACCGTCCACTTTCTCTTTCTCCTTTTGTCGACTGGCAGGCTAATTTACACGGCATTGGTTGTTTGATAAATCATGAATTTCTTATGGCCTAGTTAATTGTTTGGGTCGGAGTGGTTTCGTTTTCACTGGTCAGACAATTACGCATGCCCAGATGGAAATAGGTCAGCCCGTTCAGCAATGTCAGAAGTTGCATGAAATAGAAAGTGAAGAGGTCTGTCCGAAAGTGAATGGCCAATTAGCGGACCCCCTCTAGGAAGCAACCCCATAATTAGATTGGCACTGAAGCTGCATGCGAAGTGCTACCGGTTAAAAATGTGTACCTGAACTGTGACGTCTGGGTCGTATTTCTTTCACATTATCATTTTTACAGCCTGTTGACCTCAACACGTCGAACAATTCCACGCAAGCCCCGGGCGATCTCAATCATGAAGGCTGGTGATCACGGGGGGGTGGAAAGACCAGTCGCATGCAAATTACAACATCATTCATTCTCGGGTTTTGTATTCGAATGAACTGTTACCTTATTTTTATGTCATTGAAATATTGCCACTGATCAATGTTCATATGATCAAATAATATGAACTCGTGTTCAGCTTTGTTACAGCTTTCACCCCTGCTGATTTTGCCAAGTGACTCCAGTGAGGTTATCCCGGGCAGTGTGGTTCGTGTCCAAAAACAATGAAACCGTGGGGGAGATGGGTTGTAGTGAAGTTTCTCCGTAAATCAAATAGCATCTCGTTGGGCTATTTGTTCTCTTATTAAGAGTAGATAATCTTTATTCTTTTCACACTAATGTAATATTCTCATGGTTTCCGGATAATAAATAGCTTTTTGCTAAAACAATGGGGAAACAGTTAATTGCGCATGACCCGCTATCGCTAAGCCCATTCTGATTTTGACTCCAGGGGTGGAAGAGCATATGAGGCGCCGTTTGTGACAATATTGTCAACGACAAATATATAGAGTTAAAACCAAAATATAAAGTCGCCGTTTGTGACAATATTGTCAACGACAAATATATAGAGGTGAAACCAAAATATAAAGTCGCCGTTTGTGACAATATTGTCAAACACAAATATATTGTTAAAACCTTTGTAAATATATATAAAACGATATAAATAGGGCCTATATATAAAGTTGTTTTTTTTTAAATTTTTATAAATATTTTTTGAACATAAATAACGATAGGAAGTTAAGACGTTAAATTTAACGTAAATATAAAGTACACGAACTTGTAATGTGCCCATTCCAAAGCCTCACTCGGGTTTATAAAGCAAAACCTGATTAATATCTATGCAAATATGTGGACTCAACTTGTGAAAAGTTCAAGCAAATTAAGTTCATATTCAACATACAAAACGAATTTCTGGACAGAATCTGCTACTCTGAACATTAGAAATAGGCGTCACCGGACAGCCTTAACACGGCTCCGAATAAGCGCCCACAATTTGATCATTGAACGAGGCCGTTACTCCGCCATGCCCAGAGAAGAAAGGCTTTGCAGCACATGCGGTGTGATAGACGATGAACCACACTTTGTGCTATGTTGCAAAAAATTTGTTGCACAAAGGAGAGAGCTAATGGCTACTATTGAGTCAACCATCCGGTTAGTTGGTCCCCCTCAACATATTTTATTCATGCAAATCATGGCATCAAACAAACAATGCGTAGCAAATGCTCTTGCAAAGTACGTATACGAGTGCTTTAAAATTATGGAAGAGAGTGGGTCCGGTTGAAACCGTACGGGTACGATACTGTAACAGTATTTATATGATAATAGATCATAACTGGTTGCCGATCTTTATATACACATATAAACTCGCCGTGTTAGTTAGTTATTGTTTTTAATGCACACATATATCTTTTTCTGTCTTTGTTTCTTTTCAATTTGCCTTTAGTCTGTATGGCAAAAAAGAGCAATAAAACTGATTCTGATTCTGTAAACCGGATATGCCCAAAGGAAGCTGCGCAATCGATGTGCGCGCGAGTAATACTGGTTAATCAAAACTGCAACTGGGTTCTGAAGCGAAACTATGACAGCGGTGAAAGCCACTCGCATGTCACAGATGTGTCGAATCAAACAATAAGATCACGTACCTGAACATATATCAGTTCACTGCCATAGTGATTTAGTAAAGGCCTATTCCAATTTTCAACAATTACTGTTATCATTTACAATCGTACTTCAGAGTTATCACATCAATTAGATATAAATACATCTACTTATAAATCACCATAAGGTATCCTAGCCTGCAGCCAATATCACGGCCTGCCCCTTTGATGTTCAATCTGCGATTCCGTCGGCCAAGTCGCTGGTTGCTATTTGCCGCATAGAAACATCAACAGAAGTTGAAATAAAACATGAAAATAACGATATATTAATTATGCGCAACACAAATATTAGGCAATTTGAAATCATACTGAATATGAGCATATTTCACTGACTAGAATATGACCATTCATAGCCTAGTTATAGGATTTGGAATTATATTGTCGTTTTGTGTCATTTATCGTTTTTCGATAATTTCCGCATTTCCAAACAAGACAAAAATTAGCAGGGAATTTGGTATAAGTACAGCGAATGTGGAAACTAATGGCTCATGAGGAACCGGTTGCACAATGCTTGTATCATCAAACGTACCGTTCTCAAATTATGAAAGAACAATGGCACCTACTGTGGGAACCACCAGTGTGGATTGTACTGTTGCGTTCACCGTTCCTCGTTTTCATTAACGAGATCATTTATTATATAGCACGATACGCTTACTTGATCTCAAACTTTTTAGGTTTTAAGTTAGTATAACGTAATTTGAATAAAATGAACTGTTGATATTCGTAAGCGGTAATTACTGGGTTCAACCCCTGGCCGGGTCATACCAAAGACTTGAAAAATGGAACTTGTTGCTTCCTCGCTCACGCTCAGTATTGAGAGGATAGAACAAGGACTGGTTCGCTCGGTGTCAGTATAACGTGACTGAGTGGGGTGTCATGTCTGCCTACGGCATGATATTTCGGTGGGACAGCAGTATAAAATGTCAACATTAGATCTGCTCTGTTACAAGTAGGTATACCCCCGCCCCTTCCACTCCCCTCCCTTCCCTTCCCCGTCGTGATATAGCTGAAAAAATGTTGAAAGCGACGTTAAACCCTATTCACTCACTCGTCACCGTATATAATAGGGTTAACACCGATGCCCATCAAGAACCCATCGGGCCAGAAGTGCTCTTCAATACACACGTATTGAAGATCAATTAGCGATTAGCACGCAGGGGTAAAACGGCTTCGACTGATTCCTCAGTTACTAGTAACAGCTTCGAGGCAGCGCAAAAGTGAAAAAAGGCCAATGTAGTGTTCCTCATGAGCCATTAGTTTCCCATTCGCTGTACTTATACCAAATTCCCTGCTAATTTTTGTCTTGTTTGGAAATGCGGAAATTATCGAAAAACGATAAAATATACAAAACGACAATATAATTCCAAATCCTATAACTAGGCTATGAATGGTCATATTCTAGTCAATGAAATATGCTCATATTCAGTATGATTTCAAATTGCCTAATATTTGTGTTGCGCATAATTAATACATCGTTATTTTCACGTAGAACTACTGCGCATGTTTTATTTCAACTTCTGTTGATGTTTCTATGCAGCAAATAGCAACCAGCGACTTGGCCGACGGAATCGCAGATTGAACATCAAAGGGGCAGGCCGTGATATTGGCTGCAGGCTAGGATACCTTATGGTGATTTATAAGTAGATGTATTTATATCTAATTGATGTGATAACTCTGAAGTACGATTGTAAATGATAACAGTAATTGTTGAAAATTGGAATAGGCCTTTACTAAATCACTATGGCAGTGAACTGATATATGTTCAGGTACGTGATCTTATTGTTTGATTCGACACATCTGTGACATGCGAGTGGCTTTCACCGCTGTCATAGTTTCGCTTCAGAACCCAGTTGCAGTTTTGATTAACCAGTATTACTCGCGCGCACATCGATTGCGCAGCTTCCTTTGGGCATATCCGGTTTACATGTACACTTTACAAGTTCGTGTACTTTATATTTACGTTAAATTTAACGTCTTAACTTCCTATCGTTATTTATGTTCAAAAAATATTTATAAAAATTAAAAAAAAAAAACTTTATATATAGGCCCTATTTATATCGTTTTATATATATTTACAAAGGTTTTAACAATATATTTGTGTTTGACAATATTGTCACAAACGGCGACTTTATATTTTGGTTTCACCTCTATATATTTGTCGTTGACAATATTGTCACAAACGGCGACTTTATATTTTGGTTTTAACTCTATATATTTGTCGTTGACAATATTGTCACAAACGGCGCCTCATACTAAGGACCTACCAATATGATATGATCCAAAAATAGTGTGCGGGGGGCACAGGTTGTGAAAGACGCATCTCTGTTTACAAGACAATGCTTCTCTTGAGATTTTTGCTCGAATAAACAACACTCTTTATTCTTCTTACATTAATGAAACATTATTACGCTTACAGCGGAATAAAAATCTATTTGATAACCAGTTTTAGAATTTTTCCACCCCTTACCTACCCCGGTCTTCATGCTAATTTCACCATTTCAGACTGACCCGATTCTTGTCAACTCGACATACCGTACCGTAAATTAACGGGAAATGGTGCACACGAACTCGGCACAAAATTAACATGCCTTGCAACAGGGTTTGTCCAGAATATTTTACGGAAACATTACGAACAAGAGAGTGATTAAAAGAATGTATTATAGCGCCTCTATCGAACTAAGACGTCTCCTAGAAGAAGAATAGGTTCGCAGCAGTGATCAAGTCAAATCACTCGAGGACAACCCCGACCACTTCCTGCCTATTTACTCGCGCACTGAGACACTGGGACAAGCAAAATGCTGTAAGATAACACTTTCAGATACAAAAGAGTATTGTAACATATATATTGTTAAAGTAATAGACTCAAGAAAGAAAACAATATCACGATAAACAGAAAATACAGACAATATCAAGGATGAGCTCAAGAGCTCTTTCTTTAGGATGTGTACGTTGGTCGGACGGCGGAAGGATATCTTTAAACTTAATTCATGCCCCTATAATGTAAATCTATTACCATAGATTACATAAAAACCGATACATATCTAAGCTGAGCCTAAAATCAAGATTTGATGGTTAAATTCAAAATGACGGCCATACGAAGTCGTCTGAAAATCTTTTTCTTGTTGCTTGTAAAATCTAAAACAACTCGTAGTTCATTGTGTAAATGTATCAAAATGGATAGATATCTAAGCATTTTTTAACATCTTAAGACCATTTTGAACCTTATCTCTAAGATCAAGTTTTGATGGCGGGCCAAATTCAAAATGGGGAACATAGGGCGTCCTCTCAAAATCTGACTTCTTGTTTCTCGTATAGTTCAGGCATAACTCTAAGCCACCTTGTGCAAGTTTATCAAAATAAGGCATAGCTCAACATTTTAACGACCATTCTGAATCTATTTTATATGCCCAAGATCAAAATCTAGATCAAGGCATTATTCTTAGTTGATTGTGCAAATTTATCAAAACCAAAGGGTCTGGCATCCTAGCCAAACACCTTGTGCCAGTTTTGAATTTATTTGCCGTGTCTTCTTAAAAATGAACGTTAAATTCACTTGCACAATCGGAAGTGTGCACAATCTGAAGTCTCCCCTGTGCATGCATAGGGGTGCCAATTTGTTCTGTCTCCACTACTTGCTGAACCACCTTAACCGTTTGGAATTGGGCAACAACCGAAAGTGAATATTAGACCTATCCAAGCCATTGAATTTAATTATATATATAATGTTCATAGTCTGGTATCGAGAGGATTTACCAAACCTACGATAAATGTGATGATGTAAAATAGGCTATATTTATTCATTTCTGCAATTCAAGGAAAAAATATTCTCGTATTTGCAAGGAGATATAACCTACATGTAGTAGTATTAAACATGATCAAGAGACCAAGCTACATTAACCAGGCATGGATCATACACAAGTATCCATTTACCATAATGATAAGTGGACCCACAGACTAAGGGAAAACCCACTGGGTCTTGAAATTCCTTGAAACTGGTCAAAATGCAGACTGCTCACAAGAATCGCTTGGTTATTACAGCCACTGTGTTTATGAAATCCATCAAAACATCTGTCCCCGGCATCCCCAATCAACCAAGGGTACAACAACCAGTTCCTAAATAATGCGCTGAGTTTTTTTTTTACGTGACTGACGATCTTCTCACTAAAAATTGCTTCAATGTGTTACAAGAAAAGGCATTTCAACCTATTGTCCTAAAGTGTCGTCATTCCGTAGGATTTATTTTCCCCGTCAACATGTGAACAAAAGCATTTTTTCTATTACGGCTCTATGGGACGGGGGCGGCATCAGCAAGATTTTGCTATTAAACCATTAGAACAACTTTTTCGATAGAGTGAACCATTAACTAGTCGATTTCCGGGACTCCAACATATGCCCGATTCCCTTTGAAAGTGAATATCGCTCCTGGAGCTGGTGAGACACCATATATGGCTCTGATGACCTGGCAAGAAGCCAATGAACTTAACAGGAATACTGACGACTTTCACGGAACACCATTGCTCGAAAAGTGATTCAATGACCGTTTTCATGTATATGAATTCAAGATAAATTTGAAAAAAAGTACAATTCACCGTAAACGCATCTTCGCCCTGCCAATGCTACACCAACTTGCCGTTACCAAATGGTACACGGGTTCTCATCACAAGCACAACAGCTTCCCTCTTTTGTATTCACTCTGGGTTCTGCCTCCAAGCCTACTATATCCCATTGTATCCAATCATTTGCCTTTGTGCACGTCACTAAAATGTATTTTGAATTTCGGTTGCAAGAAAAATCAACGTTCATTGTCGTCAGGGCTATTACAGGATGTAGGCTAAACCAAGCTCCGGATAGCACATATCAGCTGAACGACGATTCTCTGGCCTACAAGTATTCTGTTTAGCCCGAAAACATCGACTAAGGAGTTTTTTGGGTTGCTGAATCGACTTGTGATAGGAATGCCACGCCCCCTTACCTATATTCACCTATTACAGCTGAAGTTTCTGAGTTAGACCCCTGTTTTGAGGATGGATTTTAACATCTCTCCGCTTGTAAAATTGAGGCTTACGACAAGTGCTCCCGAACATTCCTAAATATATATTATGTGAACATAAAACTATCTCCATCAACAAACGTCTGTAGTTCGGAGCAAACTGATAGATTATGAATTTTGGGATTTCAGATGCACTATAGAAGCAAATGAAGAATATAAATGGTGATATCATGTCATTTCATTTCAGAAGTTCATTTCTGATACAAGTAATGGGAAACCTAAAATTTACTTGTAGGAGTAGTCTCCCCTATATATTGGTTACTTCTTTGACATATGTTGATTTTAATGTTCTGGGGAGGAGTTGTCCTCCCCCCCCCCCCCCGAATTCGATTGAAGAAGAAACTTAACATTTTGCATTTGAGTAGCAATACAACTGCTGCCAGCCATATTTGAAGATCAAAGAACTAGAATTTGACCTTGATAAAATAAGTCCAGGTCAGTCATCTTCGGCACACCTCTGGACCATTGCCAAAAGTATACATAGTATTAATTGGGAAAGCCTAGCTATATTTCTTCATGTTATATCATAAGTGTATGAAACTGAAAAAATAGGTCAAGGTCAGTCAAGTGAGATAGGCTTCGAGTCAATCACCAGTTCCATATTTAATATGAATTTGGAGACCCTAGCTTCAATCCTTCAAAAGATATAGCAAATACTAGAATTTGACCTTGATAAAATAGGTCAAGGTTGGTCATTTTCAATCAGCTTCCGGCTCTTCACAAGATGCATATGTGGTAAGAATTTACAACGCCTGGCTGTAATCTTTCTTGAGATATCGTGTCCACAAGAAAGATGGTCAGACGGATGGAGGGACAAATAGACGACACCGATGACGACAATAGCCTTCGGGCTAAATTTGCCCAAGGGGGTAAAAACCATGACGTTCAGCTCCTCACCCGATTGGCTATCTACGACATAATATGCGTTTCTGGTTCGGAGAGTTTACCCTATTTCGAAGGCAAGGGAAGGAATTACGTATATATTTCATGAAAGAATCACACAATCCATTTCAACAACAACAACATATATTTTATTATTATCTACACAATTTCTTACCATTACTCTATGTATGTACAAGATAATTCAACTTGAAAAATTCTGGGAAGCTCCCACAGTCCTATTTCCTCCATAGCTGGGTTATGGAAAACCATCAGCAGAGGCAGGCAAACCAGAACTATCTCGCATGCACTTTACACAAAACAGTTCAGCACTATTTAACTGCCAAATATCATACCGTCCGGGGGAATCAGTGGATCTCAAATAAAACTGGTTGGTTGGTTGGTTGGTTGTTTGAAGTTTAACGTCGCACCTAACCTTATTGGTCACACGGCGACGATGACCCAAACAAACATACCCTAGCAAAGCCCTAACTCTAACAAAAACCTAACCAAAACTACGAAAAAAATTTGAATTTCGAATTTTGAAAATTAGGCTCTACAGACACTGGTCATCACAATGGATCGTCCGAGAGCCTAATTTGTTTGGCACTTTAATCTACCTTCTGTGCCAGGCCAGACAAACATGGTATGGTAAACCATGCTGCCCTAAGCTGGAGGGCTCAAATAAAAGTGTCATTCCTTTGCTACACATCTAGCTCATTTCACTCCCATTTCTCCCATGTTTTATATGGGAAAATATTTTCTTACTAGTGACACCAGACATAATAGTGGATGAGATGCTTTGTATTTCAGTGCAACTTCAGGATGTCCGCTGGTCGTAAATCAAGAAATTAACTTTTTGAATAATGTGTGTTGTTGCATTCATAATTGTGTATTATGATGAAAAAACAGAGAAAAAAATATTGGTTCATGTGCAGTTTTTAGCTATAGACACTGTTAAATGAACTTACCCATGCTCCATTTGATAACCCAGAAAACATAGGGAGTAGCCCTGGATTTGAAGCATATTTATGGAAAAAATCAAAAAACTAGCATTTAACTTTTCCTTTTATTATAACTGTTTGAAGATAATTACAATTACAATCAAAATTTATCAAATTGGATGGATGTTGCTGTGCGAAAATTACAGCTAGAAGACTATCAAAGGAAATCCCTATCGTTTAACCTACGAAAGGGAGATAACCTACTGGGAAAAACATGGAAATTGGCTGCCAAAGCTCAGAATCACCAGCTTAAAGTAAGGATCAGATTGCTTACCTAAAGGGGTTTCATTACCTTCCACATTCAACAAAGTTGATGGTAAAGCCCACTGAATAAGTCTTATATTGAAATTCTAAAAAGAGCATAATGCAAAAATCATATATTTTGACCATGGTCTTTTTTATATAAATCGTATGATTGTGAGAATTTAGGAAACACAACATGGATTTTAATTGGATTTTAGGGTATGTCAAAAATGTGCACTATTTATTTTATTTTAGAAAAAAAAATGACATGAACAGTTAATTTTTTTGCTTGCATTTTTATTCCGCATGTATTAAGGATTGAAATTAGCTGCAAAAAATGGGTCCTTCACCATGCCGATTTCCGGCAATAGTGCCAAAATTGCATGTTAAAAGATAGGAGAAAATCTCCGATTTCGTGTGGATGTAGACTGAAAATTGAGTGTAAATTTTGAGTTTTCTGTCAGATGGCTGAAATTTTATCTGTTGATGGGAGTTTTGAGGGATATATATTGATATGAACACTCGTTTGTCTATACATGTCATTTCTTTTTTACATATACTGGGTAACTTCTGGAAAGGGAAATGTAACACTAATTGGAAATATGCCAGTCATCATCAATTGAAAATATTTTCCCCATATGTAAGCATAAGGAGAAAGTCCTCACAGGTCAGACAGTAGCTGGACTGCTGATCAGGGAGTCCTTTTGATTGTTATGGCATCAATGAAGAAAGATCCATTACAGATCTCGTCCCACACAGAATAACACGCAGCAAACAAAAACTCTCATATCCAAGGGACTAGCATGGCTTCCATCCTCAGACCAGTATATCCGACAGCCATCAGAGGTTCCAGAAAACATATACATGGCTGTTACATAATGAGACAAGGTCTATTCGTATACGATCATCATTTTTTGTCTCCGCTCTCCTTCCCCTCGCCAGTCTCCACTTGTTTTATGTCCTCGCCTGCCTCCGATCTTCTAAAGGCTGGAAAAGTTTCCCATGGCGTGCTGTACTCGAACTTTCGGAATTCCTGTGCCAGCTCTATTGGTTCTATGACCACTCTCTTCACATCATCATCATAGCGAACCTGGCAATATAAGGATTAAAATATATTTAGAAAGATATATTTGATATACTTATAGTTACTGAACTTCATGCAATTTGAGATTAGCTCTGAATACTATTGCAGTTTACATGTACCATTCTGCCAACACAGGCACGATCAAATTATTGAAATTGAAAAATTCTGAAAAATTCTTGTAAAAACGGAGGTGCAAAATGGCCGCAAATTTTTTGAATATCAAAATATGACCACATTTAGACTAGCCAAGCATTTACATGGCAACTTGTTTCCTTAACATTTTTGCACTTGTTGAGGACAATCCCCACTGGCCATGCCACTGTTGTCAACATAACCTGCTCACACGTCGAAATAATTTTGAATATGAAGTGCATAGGGACAGGCTGAAAGCATAAGCGTCACCAGGGAAGATTGTTGAAACCTTGAATTTTATGTGTATTTCCCAAATTTGACAGCACACTAGAAGACCCTCTAATAGGAAGCATAGAGTATTGCCATCTCTCAGGAAGTTCAGAGGACACCCCAGGGGCAAATACAGGCCTGTTTTGATACTCTTTAAAGGTGCCCAAATTACAGCTTGTCTCCAAAAAGCCCAAATTACAGACTTTTTGATTTCTTCCAGGATGAAAAAGAATTGACCAGATAACATATGGGCATTCTGTGTTCTGTTCAGACCAACAAAAATCAGTTCGAGGACTTTGTGGACAATCCAGGGTCTCCTAACATGTAATTCCACTCAAGGACCTTAATTTAGCCCAAATTAGAGGGCTGGAAAGGGTGCCCAAATTAGAAAACTGTATTTGCCCCTGCACCCATAACAAATTTGGGTCATACAAATGCAGAGATTGGCATATTTTAGACCAAATTCTTTTTATGGGGGGAAACTGAATCCATTATCCATCTCAATAATCATTGACGACAATCAAGATTCAGTTAAGAAATAAAGACTGAGTAAGGGGTTTCAAATTTCCCAGGTAAACACCAGCAGCTGGACTCGTGCCAACTGGTGTTTATCTCGGGAATTTGAAACTGGATTCCTATTTCTTTATCTCGATTCGGACATGCACAGTCGAATATTTATTACGAAATTCTATTAAATTAGCTAAGATATGTTAGTGCATGCCTTCCACACTGATCAAAACAATTTTTGAATGAGGCGTCACTTCCCCGCTGGCCAATGCAAACATTGTTGCAAACTGCGGGAAAGTATCAATTACATGCGCGCTTACTATAGTTACCTCCGCCAGCCGACAACGTCACAGCTCTAAGGGTGTTCGCCGGTGTTTATCGGGAATTCACCACTTTTGATACGATGCTTTAACATTGAGACGGACTGGAGGTATGTTCAAATGGAATATCACTGAGGTTCATTTATGACATTATGACATGTATGAGGAAAGGTTCATTTGAACCTCACTGGACTACACTATAAAGTCTCTCAGATTTATGGGACGAGTGAGTGAGTGAGTGAATAGAATTTAACGTCGTTTTTAACAATATTTCAGCTATATCACAACGAACCAACTAAGCACCACCCAGCCCAGTTGTGTTCCTGCTACTTCAAAGAAGAAATCTTTGAAGCAGCATGGAACCAGACACCCACTATCCACCCTATAAAACACTAAGAACAGCGCACAAGACACAGACAAGACTCAGATTTATGGAGAGTGATTAGTCCTACTCTCCATCATTCACTCACTGTTGATTGCTCAACTGGAATCTGGAAATGCAATGTACAGTTCAATCTCAGTAAACTCATAATATCACAGAATATTATATCTGAATTCAGCCCTATATAAATCCCATGCGAATTTGAAACTACATTTGTTAGTCAATCAGGTGGCTAGCTTGTCGAAACAATTTCAAAATCACGCCCACAGTAATTACACACGGTAGCACATGGACTAATATATAAAAATTATCGGGAAACAGTATCCAAATATGGCATAATTTCCAGACATTTATAAACAACACAGAAACACAGGTATAGATTAATTAAATATATTTATTTGGCCAACAAATGGGTCAGACTAAGCTGCCAGTCGGTGTCGTGCCCTCGCTGTGTGGTGGCTTGCACCTGTGAATGGGTTTCGCCCGATTGGCTCACCATATGAATGGATGTGCCCGATTGGCGTGAGCCATGTTGGCGCAAGCCATGTTGGCTTACGCCCGATTGGCTCACCATGTGAATGGATGTGCCCGATTGGCTTTCGCTCGATTGGCATAAGCCATGTTGGCTTACGCCCGATTGGCTTACGCCAGTGAATGGCTCACCATGTGAATGGGTGTGCCCGATTGGCTTTCGCCTGTGAATGACTCACCAAGTGAATGGGTGTGCCCGAATGGCTTGTGAATGGGTGTGCCCAAATGGCTTTTGCCCGAATGGCATGTGAATGGGTGTGCCCGAATGGCTTTCGCCCGAATAGCATGTGAATGGGTGTGCCTGAGTGGCTTTCGCCTGAATGGCATGTAAATGGGTGTGCCCGAATGGCTTTCGCCCGAATAGCATGTGAATGGGTGTGCCTGAGTGGCTTTCGTCCGAATGGCATGTGAATGGGTGTGCCCGAATGGCTTTCGTCCGAATAGCATGTGAATGGGTGTGCCTGAGTGGCTTTCGCCTGAATGGCATGTGAATGGGTGTGCCCGAATGGCTTTCGCCCGAATGGCTTATACCTGTGAATTGCTCACCGTGAATGACTGGCCAAGTGAAATGAACTGCTCATTGCGAATGACTGACCATGTGAATGGCTGCCGTGAATGCTGTGTGAATGGCTGTCGTGTGAATGGGTAGAGTGTGAATGCAGATAGTTGCTGCGTGAATGGATATCCCTGCGAATGGTAGATCATATACTGAGTTAACATACATGTACTTTATACAGAGATATGAAAGTGTGTGAACCAACATAAGCATTACATACCACTTACTTAATGAGCTTGCTCCCTATATGATATTATTATGCACTCGATAGCCTTATGAAACATCTTTGGGGACATATAGTTATGCCCAAAAATGAGACTAGATATGACAATATCTAGTTGAGGTGCCCCAAAGAGGAAATAAAAAATAGGAGGTATTTCAGTTGACAAGGTATTTAACAACAAAGTTACTGGAACTGCCACATGGGTGACCTTGTAACTGAAATGTTTGAGTTGTTGTGCAAGAATATAATTTACAATTGCAGATATTAGTGTGAGCACAAATAGCACTTGTTGTGGAGACAGACGATATCAATATGATTTAGTATGCATTACCCCTTGTGCTACACAGTGGTGTTAACTCTATGGGAAATAGTCAAAGATAAAATCATATTTATACATTTAACACATACCGGTACTACGCTTATTACGCTAAAAACAGACAATAGTGCAAGAAATGAGCAAAGAAAAACTATACTGCCTGGTGACATGGTTATAAAGCTCAAAGCTAATATCGTTGATCAAGGGAGCATTAAAGGTTACCAAATTATGGCGCATAATTATATAAGGATCAATAAAATGTCAAAACGGCAAGCAGGTTCATAACTATCACCGTTGAAATATAGGGGTGAAGCACAAAAAAAACGCTCGTCTACGATATGTTCAGGATTTGCGAAACTACTCGATCTGCTACACTACGGTGTACTCATAGGAATGTTCATTGATCGAAATTCGACAGTCCGAATGCGACGCACTACTCAACATATAATAGGAAACAGAATTGTAAGTCTATATCAGGCAACGTTAACAAAGAACACCTGTACACTTCTAGGGATGAAGCACAACTCCTTCCCCTCTCTGATGAAATTCAGGACTCTACGAAATAATCCATATGCTACACATGAATGTGACGATGGAAATAATCACTGATTAGAATTATATCTAACAAAATATCGTACAGGCCATAATGATCGTCATCACCAGGGTATCCATAATAGAATGATCCTTCAATGCAGGGCTCCGGTTATAAAATAAATGGGACAGAGTACAATTGCTATCTGTTCGTGACGTCCCATATAGTTGTGAGTAAATCCATTAATGTGCATGTACATCGTTAATATTAACCAGAGTAAAGCACGGTTCAATGGTATCCTTGTAAGGGAGTTAATGCAAGGCTATGGACAATTACTCGTGCGATCCAAATCAAACAATACTGCTTATGGTCGGACATGACATCAGATAACATGGCCGAATAGGCCTGTGTACATGAAAATTAGAAGCATACAATCGGTTAATCGATGGCTTCAAAACAAATAGCTGGGATACAACTAGTGGCTGCTTCCAAATATATATATAAGTATACCGGCACCAAAGAATTGAACAGTATTAGCAACATACATATTATGGCTAACCTTGCAAATTAAGCCAATACATTGATCATTTTGATACAACAGTTATGAAGTGTTCTCAATTCATGCTACTGCAAATAAGTGGCTAAGCCCAAAATTGGAATGGACCTAAAGATTAGAACCACGTAAAAGAACAAGAATAATACCGGTGCATGAGAGTATCAGAAAAGAAGAGACCGTCATGATTGAAGACAGTATACAATTCTTATGACATTACAACAATCCGGAATTAATATAAGAGACGTTCAAGCTCAAAGCATTGCCACTGCCTAATAAAAAATAAATAATCTGAAAGTAAAAGGAATCAGTTGCACAAGTGGTCAAGTCAATTTCTGCCCGACATGTCCTGAAAATAGATAACTCAACCTCTGCACAGAGATGTCACTGGGTGACGTCACACCAGCGACACCTACGATAGAAACTCAAAAATACAAGCATGGGCTAGTCATCAGCGCTCCGCAGAGCAAAATGAGGCTGAAATAATTACACGTCATGAAGCCTCATCTATAACAGATTTGCACCTGCCAAATTAATGAGATTGGACAGAAAAGTACCAAGCGCAGTTCTGAGTTGCATGTGACATTTTAAACAAAACACGTTCTCTAACACAAGTGACAACACATCGGAATGGTAAATGCTATCGATATGACTAACAAGATAGGCAAGCTGGTTATTCACTACTTCTGTGACCTGTAAATAGCTCTGGAAGATAGATAAATTTAACCCATCAGATAGGCAAGCTGGTTATTCACTACTTCTGTGACGTGTAAATAGCTCTGGAAGATAGATAAATATAGCCCATCAGATAGGCAAGCTGGTTATGCACTACTTCTGTGACGTGTAAATAGCTCTGAAGTGACGTGTAAATAGCTCTGGAAGATAGATAAATATAGCCCATCAGATTGGCAAGCTGGTTATTCACTACTTCTGTGACGTGTAAATAGCTGTGGAAGATAGATAAATATAGCCCATCAGATAGGCAAGCTGGTTATTCACTACTTCTGTGACGTGTAAATAGCTCTGAAAGATAGATAAATATAGCCCATCAGATAGGCAAGCTGATTATTCACTACTCAAGATAGGCAAGCTGGTTATTCACTACTTTTGTGACGTGTAAATAGATAGATAAATATAGCCCTTTTAAAGTTAATGCGGAGTACTTTCTTGACATGACCACAGAGGGCCACATATAGGCAGTCTGTCATTTAGGTTATCGGCTGATGACAAAAGGAGAGACTCGAGCAAGGACATCACGACTGTTTCAACCGGACTGTAGGACTTGTGGTAGACTGGCTAATAGAGGCATACCAGCTCCATTGACACATCTGAGTACATATGGCCGCTCCAAAACTGCCTCTTCAATTGATACTCTGCATGCCATCTGACTCTATATAGCACTGCCACGATATGAATACTGCACATAATTCCTGGGTTGCACTATTACTGAGGGCAAGTCCCCAAGAGGATGTAAGCTGTTATTGGAATCGTGACTTCGTAAACACTTGGAGGCCACTTCAGTACTTCTGTTTGCTTTCAAATCATGGATGGAAATGTGTCAGGATTTTGTACTGGCGAAACCATGACGTTGCATACAACTAGCTTCCCTTTCACAAGCATAATGTTGTAATGCGCAGAAGCAAGATGAGTGATCAACATAAGAGTTGTCAAGCTCTGAGGTCTATATTCGCAAGACCTGCGATTCCTATTTACACCTGATATCTGGAAAGATTGTCCTGGAGGTCACAGCAGGTTCTGGTCTGTCTATTTCTGGTAATCCACGGAACTTCCATGTTGTTGTTGTTATCCGAAACCGTGGGACTTGACATGACTTCGCCTGCATGCTAAAATGTTGCAGCATGCTTCCGACTTCAGCATTGACGATGTCTTGTAACACCAGAAGAACGCATGCGCGGAGATTGCCTGCGCAACCAAATGTGCGCGAACAAATGTAACTTCCGGTGAAAACACCTCATGGTTCGACCCGCTGTCGATCTTTCATCAATCACAATAAGTTGCTCCCCATGATTGGGCATATTAAGAATCAGTCGAAACATACAGCCGTACAATATTGTGGTGAGTCAGCGGGCCTTCGTGTCGCCAGGCGCCCAACGTTTTTTGGTAAAGTTTGAGTCCAACGCTGGCGACATCATTCTTGGCGGGCGGCAGACGACCTGATGAAAA
Source organism: Hanleya hanleyi (assembly GCA_036873755.1). Taxonomy (NCBI): domain Eukaryota; kingdom Metazoa; phylum Mollusca; class Polyplacophora; order Lepidopleurida; family Hanleyidae; genus Hanleya; species Hanleya hanleyi. The sequence goes on along the minus strand of JAVTVY010038307.1, from coordinate 1,904 downwards.
GACAGGACCGATAGTCGTTCTATTTTCCATGACGCGAAAAGAACAACACATACACATACACGTATTACGGGATTATAACAGTCTCTTCTGACGGAACGTCGATGCGAGATGGATGACAGAATCGTCGATAAAGTTCAATAAAATTCGGGAGTATTTTAACCGTCTGGCATGCCGCCATCGATTCCACCGACACGTGACCAGATATCAATATTCATACTACAGGTGGTAATTCACTGAGCTGGACAGGCTCAGAGGTGTCTGTGAGTTTACAAGTGGGACCTAACATATTAGGACCCCAATTGTGTCTGGTAAACCTTAAAGATCAACGAGTTTACTGCCGCCGAAAAGTCTGGCTTTGCTCAGGGGCAGAATATATCAAAAAATTGTGCCATGCGATGATGTTAATCTCCGTGAATAAACGTCAATCATTATTAGAGAGAAAAGTCAGAGATAGCCGTGATTAGCTTATTATGGGACCTCGCAGAATATCGGTGAACATTTCGCATGAAGTTTTCATGGCGTTACGTCTTGACGGTATTCCCCTGATTTACCATCTCGGTTTACCTAGATTGTGTACAGTTATATTGGAGAGAGTGACCATTTTCGCACTACTCCTGCTGATAGCGATCATCGACAACAGCTCTCGCATATTTTTGAAACACGGGGGACTATAATATCAATGATATTCATTGAGATCACAGAAGGGTCATTGGTCCAGTTATCCAATAAGCAGGATAAAGCATTTGTGAAAATGAGCTCTCCCAATTCTTCTACTCGATGGACAGACAAACATAGACTATGGGAGTAGAAAATCACAGGTTGGTTCAACCCCATGTCTTTTAGGAAATCTTCTACCTCACCACATGGGATAGATGCTCTCACTTCCCCTAATTTACAACTATATGTAGAGAGTGATTTGAAGGATAAGGGAAGGGATCTCAATCTACAGGCAAGATGGGTGATTTCAATCTAATGCAACATATTTAATCTTAAAGAGGAGCTTATTGTCACTTTCTCAAAATGAAGCTAAGGGGAATGATAAGAAGTGATCATCATGCAGTTAGTTGTTTTGTTCTAGAATGACCTGGTTTTTGTAAGATGTAGAAAGTGAGAAGAAAATAGCATTAAATAGTTCATTTATAGATCAGTTTGCTCATTCTGTGATGGAAAGATGCCGGTGCAATCATCAGGCCAAAAGGTATCAGCATGAATTGCGATAAGCTATCCATGCGATACTGTTTTAATACATGAATACCAATACTAGGTCATTGTTGGTCTGTTGAACAATTACCAGAAGTCAAGGGAAATTGTGGGAACACTTGTTCATTGAACTGCTGCATCTGTAGGAATAACATGGTCCTTTGTTTGAGACCTTATTCTGGTAAAGTGTAATTAATGTCACCCTGGCCAGATTACACAACATTGATTATAGAAATGGTGTTCAATGACAATACTTCAGAGAGTATTTGACATTTATGGTTATAACTGTTTACAGACTCGAAAATGCTGTATATATAACCATGATCTAGCCTTCGATGGACCATTGGTGAGATGCAAATGACATGGAAGGAACCAGCAGCTAGTGAAGCATCACATCGATTTATTAAACATGACAATGTAATGGCACAGACTGCGGAATAACCTGCATACAGTCCAGTTGAAAGTGATGCAGTCACGGAGTTTGGGAGCATGGCAATCAAACTTTGATGAACCTGTGCTAATAACTGTTGGGCTAAAACTTGATGTTAGTGTGAAATGTAATGTAAAGAGTATATCTTTGTTAAAGTCAAGTAAAAGCATATAATTCACCTTAAATTGAATAACTGATTAAATTGAAAAGTATACCTATTCACACCAAGCAATACTTATGCAATTAATTGATTCAGAACTGTGCATTCACTGAA
>JAVTVY010038306.1:0-16162 GCA_036873755.1 Hanleya hanleyi | reverse complement strand
AATTAACCTATTTCTTCTTAATAATGGTCGTCCATTCGGCAATATGAAGGCCGTGGTTACTTTTCCGCTTTCCAATGATAGCAGAAACGCGGGAAAATGCAAATAAGCGATGTAACCAAGTCAAATTATTGGTAATTTTGCACTCAATTTTCTCTTAGAAACATGGGAAATACTTCAGAAACTTGAGAAATAATTTGTAAAAACATAATAATATACATCCATTCCATCCTTTATGGACTGTAAATGGGTTCTCTTGTAAAGAAAATTTACACTGGCAAATTTATATCATTCTGATAGGACCTCGTTCTGCCTTAATATCCACCGAAATCTCAGTCCAGGGGGAGATAACTCCTGCATGGAATACAGTATGCAGTAAACTCAATTGTATACTAATGGACACACTGTGGATTATTTTAATCGAACTCCTGGTCTTTTTTCCACCTGCTTCCGAAAATAGCGCTTCAGGTATAACTAGGCAGTCAAAATTAAACAATCTGGCGTAATGATACATCTCCGCTCCGTAACGGAGTCTACATTAAGATAATGCATAGACTCCACTATTATGCCTTAAGGGTGCACTCCGGAGATTCTTTTATTCGGCATGGAATAGACTATGGGTCCGCTTTTAGGCCACCAGTTGTCGCAAAACCTTCAACCCAAATCACTTATATATATTTTCTGAAAGAGCATGATGAAACTATTATTTTAAGATAAGAACACTGCTATGTTATAGAAAAATTTAACTCGAACATTCTTCTCCATGCTTGCTTCATTTTTCTTCAGAGGAAAACTCCTAAAATGTCGAAAATGGTCAAATTCCGGCTCTGATCAGAAAAATCTGTAAGAGCGATTTCAATAAACTTCTTATCACGTTCCTGATATCCGGTCTCAACTTAAAAGGGCAAAAAGGAAACTCAACGTTTTTTTGAGCCGATTTTTCTTCCCGTAAATGAGTCCCGATTTTTAGGCACACCCAAGGGGCATAACTGGGGCAGGACAAACTTTACCCCATGATCCCGATCAGCGTGTAGACGAAGCCAGCACTCGATTTGTACGTACTCGTTTGCAGCGTTGATATTGCTGAATAGGATGGCATTATAGATATAAGCTATTAAGAAGACAAGAAGAATTATGATGTAGCAGAACAAGGGCAGTCTATCGTATTATGGAATTAGAGAGGGGCCATTACTACGAAACTGCGGAGGGCCACCTTAAGGGGCAGGATGTTTTTTACGAAATTAATTATTCACATGTATCGTAATCTCAGAGTGTTTGTGAGTATGGCGGCATACACACTCTGCCAGTTATACATATTATTTTGGGAAATCCAATCGATAACTTTCCCCCTACCCCACTTTTTGTTTTGATCAATTTTGCCAATTCTAGCAGGATTTTCGGAGAACAAAACTCAAAAATTAACCTATTTCTTCTTAATAATGGTCATCCATTCATAATATGAAGTTTGCATTTTTCCGCTTTCCAATGATAGCAGAAACGCGGAAAAATGCAAATAAGCGATGTAACCAAGTCAAATTATTGGTAATTTTGCACTCAATTTTCTCTTAGAAACATGGAAAATACTTCAGAAACTTGAGAAATAATTTGTAAAACCATAATAATATACATCCATTCCATCCTTTATGGACTGTAAATGGGTTCTCTTGTAAAGAAAACTTACACTGGCAAATTTATATCATTCTGATAGGACCTCGTTCTGCCATAATATCCACCGAAATCTCAGTCCAGGGGGAGATAACTCCTGTATGGAATACAGTATGCAGTAACCTCAATTGTATACTAATGGACACACTGTGGATTATTTTAATCGAACTCCTGGTCTTCTTTCCACCCGCTTCCGAAAATAGCGCTTCAGGTATAACTAGGCAGTCAAAATTAAACAATCTGGCGTAATGATACATCTCCGCTCCGTAACGGAGTCTACATTAAGATAATGCATAGACTCCACTATTATGCCTTAAGGGTGCACTCCGGAGATTCTTTTATTCGGGCATGGAATAGACTATGGGTCCGTTTTTCGGCCACCAGTTGTCGCAAACCCTTCAACCCAAATCACTTATATGTATATATTTTCTGAAAGAGCATGATGAAATTATTATTTTAAGATATAACACTGCTATGTTATAGAAAAATTTAACTCGAACATTCTCCTCCATGCTTGCTTCATTTTTCCTAGAAAACTCCTTAAAAATGTCGAAAAATGGTCAAATTCGGCTCAATTTCCAGAAAAATCTGTAAGAGCGATTTCAATTAAACTTCTTACTCACGTTCCCTGGTCCGGTCTCAACTTAAAAAGGCAAAAAAAGGGGGTGAAAACCTAACCGTTTTTTGTCAGATTTTCTTCCCGTAAATGAGTCCCGATTTTTAGGCACACCTAAGGGGCATAACTGAGGCAGGACAAACTTTACTCCATGATCCCGATCAGCGTGTAGACGAAGCCAGCACTCGATTTGTACGTACTCGTTTGCAGCGTTGATAATGCTGAACAGGATGGCATTATAGATATAAGCCATTAAGAAGACAAGAAGAATTATGATGTAGCAGAACAAGGGCAGTCTATCGTATTATGAAATTAGAGAGGGGCCATTACTACGAAACTGCGGAGGGCCACCTTTTGGGGCAGGATGTTTTTTTACGAAATTAATTATTCACATGTATCGTAATCTCAGAGTGTTTGCGAGTATGGCGGTATACAACACTTGCCAGTTATACATATTATTTTGGGAAATCCGACCGATAACTTTCCCCCTACCCCATCTTTGTTTTGATCACTTTTGCCAATTCTAGCAGGATTTTCGAGAACAAAACTCAAAATTAACCTATTACTTCTTAATAATGGTCATCCATTCGGTAATATGAAGGCCGTGGTTACTTTTCCGCTTTCCAATGATAGCAGAAACGCGGGAAAATGCAAATAAGCGATGTAACCAGGTCAAATTATTGGTAATTTTGCACTCAATTTTTTCTTAGAAACATGGGAAATACTTCAAAAACTTGAGAAATAATTTGTAAAACCATAATAATATACATCCATTCCATCCTTTATGGACTGTAAATGGGTTCTCTTGTAAAAGAAAATTTACACGGCAAATTTATATCATTCTGATAGAATCTTGCCCTGCCGTAATATCTACCGAAATCTCAGTCCAGGGGGAGATAACTCCCTTGCAAGAATACAGTATGCAACCTCAATTGTATACTAATGGACACACTGTGCAGATTATTATTTTAATCGAACTCCTTAGGTCTTCTTTCCACCTGTCACCAAGGAAAATAGCGCTTCAGGTGTAACTAGGTAGTCAAAATTAAACAATCTGGCGTAATGACACATCTCCGCTCCGTAACGGAGTCTACATTAAGATAATGCATAGACTCCACTATTATGCTTTAAAGGGTGCACTCCAGAGATTCTTCCATTGGGCATGGAATAGACTATGGGTCCGTTTTTCGGCCACCAGTTGTCGTAAAACCTCCAACCCAAATCACTTATATGTATATATTTTCTGAAAGAGCATGATGAAACTATTATTTTAAGATATAACACTGCTATGTTATATATGGCCTGACCTGAAACATTCTCTTCTCCATGCTGCTTCATTTTTCCTAGAAAACTCCTAAAATGTCGAAGTAAATGGTCAATTCGGCTCACTTCCAGAAAACTGTAAGATGATTTCAATTAAACTTACTCACGTCTCTGGTCCTGTATCTCAACTTAAAAAGGCAAAAAGGTGGAAAATTCAACTGTTTTTGTCAGATTTTCTTCAACAGTCCTGATTTTTAGGCATAAATCTATGTAAGAAGAATTGAGGCAGGAACAAACTTTACCCGAAGGATCCGATCAGTTGTAGACGAAGCCAGCACTTGACTGTGCGTACTGTCTGCGGCGTTGATACTGCACAGGATGTGGCACAGAGGACATAAGCTATTAAGAAGACAAGAAAGAATGCGATGATGAAAGAACAAGGGCAGTCTATCGTATTATGAAATTAGAGAGGGGCCATTACTACGAAACTGCGGAGGCCCACCTTAAGGGGCAGGATGTTTTTTACGAAATTAATTATTCACATGTATCGTAATCTCAGAGTGTTTGCGAGTATGGCGGTATACAACACTTGCTAGTTATACATATTATTTTGGGAAATCCGACCGATAACTTTCCCCCTACCCCATCTTTGTTTTGATCAATTTTGCCAATTCTAGCAGGATTTTCGAGAACAAAACTCAAAATTAACCTATTTCTTCTTAATAATGGTCATCCATTCGGTAATATGAAGGCCGTGGTTACTTTTCCGCTTTCCAATGATAGCAGAAACGCGGGAAAATGCAAATAAGCGATGTAACCAAGTCAAATTATTGGTAACTTTGCACTCAATTTTCTCTTAGAAACATGGGAAATACTTCAGAAACTTGAGAAATAACTTGTAAAACCATAATAATACACATCCATTCCATCCTTTATGGACTGTAAATGGGTTCTCTTGTAAAGAAAATTTACACTGGCAAATTTATATCATTCTGATAGGACCTCGTTCTGCCATAATATCCACCGAAATCTCAGTCCAGGGGAGATAACTCCTGTATGGAATACAATATGCAGTAACCTCAATTGTATACTAATGGACACACTGTGGATTATTTTAATCGAACTCCTGGTCTTCTTTCCACCTGCTTCCGAAAATAGCGCTTCAGGTATAACTAGGCAGTCAAAATTAAATAATCTGGCGTAATGATACATCTCCGCTCCGTAACGGAGTCTACATTAAGATAATGCATAGACTCCACTATTATGCCTTAAAGGGCAGGATGTTTTTACGAAATCTATCTACATGTATCGTAATCTCAGAGTGTTTGCGAGTATGGCGGTATACAACATCAAAGTAGTTATACATATTATTTTGAAATCCGACTGATGTAACTTTCCCCCTACCCCATCTTTGTTTTGATCAATTTTGCCAATTCTAGCAGGATTTTCGAGAACAAAACTCAAAATTAACCTATTTCTTCTTAATAATGGTCATCCATTCGGCAATATGAAGGCCGTGGCTACTTTTCCGCTTTCCAATGATAGCAGAAACGCGGGAAAATGCAAATAAGCGATGTAACCAAGTCAAATTATTGGTAATTTTGCACTCAATTTTCTCTAGAAACATGGGAAATACTTCAGAAACTTGAGAAATAATTTGTAAAACCATAATAATATACATCCATTCCATCCTTTATGGACTGTAAATGGGTCTTCTGCAAAGAAATTGGCACTAAGCACCATATCATTCTGATAGGACCTGTTCTGCCATACATCCACTGAAATCTCAGTCCAGGGGGAGATAACTCCAAGGGAATACAGTATGCAGTAACCTCAATTGTATACTGATGGAGACACACTATTGATTATTTTAATTGAACTCTAGTCTTCTTTCCACTGCTCCAGTAGAGCTTCAGGTATAACTAGGCAGTCAAAATTAAAACAATCTGGAAGTAATGATACATCTTTGTCTGCAATCTTGAGTCTACATTAAGATATTGCATAGACTCCACTATTATGCCCAGGTGCACTGGATCTCTTTTATTCCGGTATGGAATAGACCAGGGTCCGTTTTGGCCACCAGTTGTCAAACCTTCAACCCAAATCACTTATATGTATATATTTTCTGAAAGAGCATGATGAAACTATTATTTTAAGATATAACACTGCTATGTTATAGAAAAATTAAACTCGAACATTCTCCTCCATGCTTGCTTCATTTTTCTTAGAAAACCCCTTAAAAATGCCGAAAATGGTCAAATTCGGCTCAATTTCCAGAAAAATCTGTAAGAGCGATTTCAATTAAACTTCTTACTCACGTTCCCTGGTCCGGTCTCAACTTAAAAAGGCAAAAAAAAGGGGGTGTTAACCTAACCGTTTTTTGTCAGATTTTATTCCGTAAATGAGTCCCGATTTTTAGGCACACCCAAGGGGCATAACTGAGGCAGGACAAACTTTACTCCATGATCCCGATCAGTGTGTAGACGAAGCCAGCACTCGATTTGTACGTACTCGTTTGCAGCGTTGATAATGCTGAATAGGATGGCATTATAGATATAAGCTATTAAGAAGACAAGAAGAATTATGATGTAGCAGAACAAGGGCAGTCTATCGTATTATGAAATTAGAGAGGGGCCATTACTACAAAACTGCGGAGGGCCAATTAAGGGCAGGATGTTTTTACGAAATTAATTATTCACATGTATCGTAATCTCAGAGTGGTTGTGAGTATGGCGGTATACAACACTTGCCAGTTATACATATTATTTTTGGAAATCCGACCGATAACTTTCCCCCTACCCCATCTTTGTTTTGATCAATTTTAATTCTAGCAGGATTTTCGAGAACAAAAATCAAAATTAACCTATTTCTTCTTAATAATGGTCATCCATTCGGCAATATGAAGGCCGTGGTTACTTTTCCGCTTTCCAATGATAGCAGAAACGCGGGAAAATGCAAATAAGCGATGTAACCAGGTCAAATTATTGGTAATTTTGCACTCAATTTTCTCTTAGAAACATGGGAAATACTTCAGAAACTTGAGAAATAGTTTGTAAAACCATAATAATATACATCCATTCCATCCTTTATGGACTGTAAATGGGTTCTCTTGTAAAGAAAATTTACACTGGCAAATTTATATCATTCTGATAGGACCTCGTTCTGCCATAATATCCACCGAAATCTCAGTCCAGGGGGAGATAACTCTGTATGGAATACAGTATGCAGTAACCTCAATTGTATACTAATGGACACACTGTGGATTATTTTAATCGAACTCCTGGTCTTCTTTCCACCTGCTTCCGAAAATAGAGCTTCAGGTATAGCTAGGCAGTCAAAATTAAACAATCTGGCGTAATGATACATCTCCGCTCCGTAACGGAGTCTACATTAAGATAATGCATAGACTCCACTATTATGCCTAAGGGTGCACTCCGGAGATTCTTTTATTCGGCATGGAATAGACTATGGGTCCGTTTTTCGGCCACCAGTTGCCGCAAAACCTTCAACCCAAATCACTTATATGTATATATTTTCTGAAAGAGCATGATGAAACTATTATTTTAAGATATAACACTGCTATGTTATAGAAAATTTAACTCGAACATTCTCCTCCATGCTTGCTTCATTTTTCCTAGAAAACCCCTTAAAAATGTCGAAAAATGGTCAAATTCGGCTCAATTTCCAGAAAAATCTGTAAGAGTGATTTCAACAACTTCTACCGCGTTCCCTGGTCCGGTCTCAACTTAAAAAGGCAAAAGGTGGGTGAAAACTTCAACCGTTTTTTGTCAGATTTTTTTCCCGTAAATGAGTCCCGATTTTTAGGCACACCCAAGGGGCATAACTGAGGCAGGACAAACTTTACTCCATGATCTCGATCAGCGTGTAGACGAAGCCAGCCCTCGATTTGTACGTACTCGTTCGCAGCGTTGATAATGTCGAATAGGATGGCATTATAGATATAAGCTATTAAGGAGACAAGAAGAATTATGATGTAGCAGAACAAGGGCAGTCTATCGTATTATGAAATTAGAGGGGCCATTACTACGAAACTGTGGAGGCCAACCTTAAGGGGCAGGATGTTTTTTACGAAATTAATTATTCACATTTATCGTAATCTCAGAGTGTTTGCGAGTATGGCGGTATACAACACTTGCCAGTTATATATATTATTTTGGGAAATCCGACCGATAACTTTCCCCCTACCCCATCTTTGTTTTGATCAATTTTGCCAATTCTAGCAGGATTTTCGAGAACAAAACTCAAACTTAACCTATTTCTTCTTAATAATGGTCATCCATTCGGCAATATGAAGGCCGTGGCTACTTTTCTGCTTTCCAATGATAGCAGAAACGCGGGAAAATGCAAATAAGCGATGTAACCAAGTCAAATTATTGGTAATTTTGCACTTAATTTTCTCTTAGAAACATGGGAAATACTTCAGAAACTGAGAAACAATTTGGTAAAACCATAATAACATACATCCATTCCACATCCTTATGGACTGTAAATGGGTTCTTTCTTGTAAAGAAATTTACACTGGCAAATTTATATCATTCTGATAGGACCTCGTTCTGCCATAATATCCACACCGAATCATAATCCAGGGGGAGATAACTCCTTGTACATATGGAATACAGGCATGGTAACCTCAATTGTATACTAATGACACACACCAAAGGATTATTTGCCGATCAATGAACTCCGGTCTTCTTCCACCCGCTTCCGGAAAATGAGCGCTTCCAGGCATACCATAGCAGTCAAAATTAAACAATCTGGCGTAATGGTACATCTCCGCTCCGTAACGGAGTCTACATTAAGATAATGCATAGACTCCACTATTATGCCTTAAAGGGTGCACTCCGGAGATTCTTTTATTCGGCATGGAATAGACTATGGGTCCGTTTTTAGGCCACCAGTTGTCGCAAAACCTTCAACCCAAATCACTTATATGTATATATTTTCTGAAAGAGCATGATGAAACTATTATTTTAAGATATAACACTGCTATGTTATAGAAAAATTTAACTGGAACATTCTCCTCCATGCTTGCTTCATTTTTCCTAGAAAACCCCTTAAAAATGTCGAAAAATGGTCAAATTCGACTCAATTTCCAGAAAAATCTGTAAGAGCGATTTCAATTAAACTCCTTACTCACGTTCCCTGGTCCGGTCTCAACTAAAAAAGGCAAACAAAAGGGGTGTTAACCTAACCGTTTTTTGTCAGATTTTTCTTTTTCCTGTAAATGAGTCCTGATTTTTAGCACCCAAGGGTATGGTAACTGAGGCAGGAAGAACTTTACTCCATGATCCCTGATCAGCGTGGCACGAAGCCAGCACTCGATTTGTACGTACTCGTTCCTCGTGAGCGTCGATAATGCTGAACACCAGGATGGCACAGGCAGATTAGGTGTTTTTCTATTGGAAGAAGACAAGAAGAATTATGATGTAGCACGGTATAAGCAGTCTATCGTATTATAGAATTAATAGAGAGGCCATTACTACGAAACTGCGGAGGGCCACCTTAATTAAGGGGCAGGATGTTTTTTACGAAATTAATTATTCACATGTATGGTAATCTCAGAGTGTTTGCGAGTATGGCGGTATATAACACTTGCCAGTTATACATATTATTTTGGGAAATCCGACCGATAACTTTCCCCCTACCCCATCTTTGTTTTGATCAATTTTGCCAATTCTAGCAGGATTTTCGAGAACAAAACTCAAAATTAACTTATTTCTTCTTAATAATGGTCATCCATTCGGCAATAATGCAAATAAGAGATGTAACCAAGTCAAATTATTGGTAATTTTGCACTCAATTTTCTCCTAGAAACATGGGAAATACTTCAGAAACTTGAGAAATAATTTGTAAAACCATAATAATATACATCCATTCCATCCTTTATGGACTGTAAATGGTTCTCTTGTAAAGAAAATTTACACTGGCAAATTTATATCATTCTGATAGGACCTCGTTCTGCCATAATATCCACCGAAATCTCAGTCCAGGGGGAGATAACTCCTGTATGGAATACAGCATGCAGTAACCTCAATTGTATACTAATGGACACACTGTGGATTATTTTAATCGAACTCCTGGTCTTCTTTCCACCTGCTTCCGAAAATAGGCTTCAGGTATAACTAGGCAGTCAAAATTAAACAATCTGGCGTAATGATACATCTCCGCTCCGTAACGGAGTCTACATTAAGATAATGCATAGACTCCACTATTATGCCTTAAGGGTGCACTCCGGAGATTCTTTTATTCGGCATGGAATAGACTATGGGTCCGTTTTTCGGCCACCAGTTGTCGAAAAACCTTCAACCCAAATCACTTATATGTATATATTTTCTGAAAGAGCATGATGAAACTATTATTTTAAGATATAACACTGCTATGTTATAGAAAAATTTAACTCGAACATTCTTCTCCATGCTTGCTTCATTTTTCCTAGAAAACTCCTTAAAAATGTCGAAAAATGGTCAAATTCGGCTCAATTTCCAGAAAAATCTGTAAGAGCGATTTCAATTAAACTTCTTACTCACGTTCCCTGGTCCGGTCTCAACTTAAAAAGGCAAAAAAAAGGGGGTGAAACCTAACCGTTTTTTGTCAGATTTTCTTCCCGTAAATGAGTCCCGATTTTTAGGCACACCCAAGGGGCATAACTGAGGCAGGACAAACTTTACTCCATGATCCCGATCAGCGTGTAGACGAAGCCAGCACTCGATTTGTACGTACTCGTTTGCAGCGTTGATAATGCTGAATAGGATGGCATTATAGATATAAGCTATTAAGAAGACAAGAAGAATTATGATGTAGCAGAACAAGGGCAGTCTATCGTATTATGAAATTAGAGAGGGGCCATTACTACGAAACTGCGGAGGGCCACCGTACAACCCGTTGCTGACGTAATAATTGGGTGACGTCATCGATAGCCTTCGCCGGTAACGTCACAACATCAAACGTCAAAATGACAAGATTGGGATTATTTGATGGCTTTCAGCCTCCGTAATTGACTTGGAAAGTATCAGGTGAACAGGATGGAAGAGTACGAGTTACAGGTGATCCGTCTGGAGGATATGGTCGCCTTATCACAGAACGCTGAGGGCTGGAAACCGGATACAGAGAGACGGAATACCCTACAAGGACTCGGATATACACTTGGAAAGACAATCGATGAAGGAGGCTTTTGCAAAATCAAGTTGGCACACTCGAAGAAACATAGCAAAACTGTAGCTGTGAAGATTACTTCTAAGGCGAACGTGACTGATGAAATCCTTTCCAAGTTCATGGCCAGAGAAATATCCATCCTTCAGAAGATTCGTCACCCGAATTTGGTAATATTTTTAATTTCTTTACCGTTGTCGACATCGTTTGCATATTTGAAATAATGTGGCCAAAGTTTCTCAAAAGAATCGAGTTAGTTGTAATAAGAGTGATAGCTTCGCGTGTACCAGAATATATATAAACCATACCAGATATCAAACAATGGAATTACAACACATATAAGGGAAGTGGGAAGAGGTGCCGACATACTGACAGAGCCACATGACTTCACAGTAGTCTTCCGGTTTACCTATTCTATAGCACATACAAAGAATCTAATGATTCGTGATATGTGTTGTATCTCGGGTACGCTTTTATTGTATCTGTTCATGTGGCAACTTGAATGATATGACCACACGGCCCCGGCATAAGCGGTATTAGATACAAATCTAGAGCTATGATGGAAATGCTCGGACAACTCGTATATTGGTAATTGGTGAGCTGTTTTGCTCAACCTTTATCTCGTTGAGGCTGCTTATTATGTTTTATTCAGATTGACCTGCACGAAGTCGTGGAGACGGAGAGAAGCGTATTTATGATAATGGAATATTTGACCAATGGAGACCTGTTGAACTATCTGAACGAAGTTGGTCATCTAAACGAGGCGGACGCCAGAAGGATATTTCGACAGCTGATCGACGCCGTTTCAGTTTGTCACGATAATCAGATCTGTCATCGAGACATCAAACTGTCCAACATTCTTCTCGATGAACAGTACAACATTCGTCTCTCGGGTAAGCAATATATTTTTAATCAGAATGTATTAGTATTATTATTCCAGGCGTGAACATCCTTGTGAATTCTGTCTCCGCAAGGAGGGAAGTAACCGTTGTCCTATACCCGAACCAGATAGTTCCAAAACTGCCAAGACCAGTACCGATTCCTTGATGCCACGACATGTATCTGCTACGTATCTAATATATACATCTTCCAACTTTTCAGGTTTTGGGTTTTCCCGGTACAACCCCAAGGATCTCTTGTTGACAACTAGTTGTGGGTCTTACGTATACGCTCCTCCCGAAATAATGGACGGCGAGGAATACTGCGGAGAGAAGGTGGATATCTGGGCAATGGGTTTGTAACATGTTATATCCACTTCCTTGGCCACACGGAACGGCGTAATTGATTATACCAGTTATGTATATAGATATGAAAATAACGACCAACTTATGTTCAGCGACACCCGCTGCGAACTGACATAACTGTAACTTGTTACACCGTCTGCCCCTAACCGTATGGTGGTAATCACAATGGATTACGAGACGGTAAAACTTCCACGCAATAATTCAACTCGCCCTTGCACTGTGTAAGATGGTCTTTATCGTCGTAAATCAGGTGCACATCTTTTATAGGCACGAAAGAACAGACTATGATCTGGAAGTCAATGGAAGTGATAAAATAATTAAACCATTTCACGTGACGGCACTGTTGTCATGGGGATCCTGTGCGATCGTCTTGAATATACTTGCCATTGGAAAATACATATGTTGAAGGTTATTTCCATTCCACAGGGGTGTGTCTGTTTGCTATGGTGAATGGGAAGTTACCATTCGTCCAAGGAGATCCAGACGTACTCAGAAATTCCATGGAGGAAAAAGTCAAGTACTACAAAAATGTATCTAAAGGTACTTAACACTTACTGAACGATACTCAAGCGTCTTCTTAAATGTGTTTCTGTATGGCGAGCGAATTGGCTTATTTGTTTGTCAAGTTAAATCTGGCCATATATTTTCTTTGTGTTTTCGGATAATCCATATTCGGTTTGGAAATCCGGTGCCCGGATCATCAATATTTTGACCACTTACACCACACGATTCCATATTAACTGTTAAAACTATGGTTTTCTCCCTTTCAGACTGTAGGAAGTTAATCCAGAGGACATTTGTAACTAACCCTGATCAGAGGATGTCACTGACTGAGATGAAACTAACGAGATGGATGTCAAAACCAATTTACAACAGTGACCACTCCATGTTGAACTGTTCTGTTGATTCGGGTACGGCAGCGTCACGTGCCTATAATACAGGGTGTTCCAGAAGTCTTGGTCACATTTTGACATTGAATATATTGAAAACTATTGAGGATATACAAATGCATATGGCAACATCATTAGCATTACACAAAACTTAATGACTTTCATTTTCAAATGGTACCAGTTTCATCTTACTACCATTCATGGCTCAGCAGATACGAGGATTTGAAATGTGACCAAGACTTCTGGAACACCCTGTAGTTTCTTTTCCTACCACCTAGTCCGAGCTTCCTCTAATCTCTGGCCATGAAGACAAACTTACAGATTGTCTTTGACTACTACATGTATCTGTCGTCATGGTGAGGCATTTGAGGAAGCTCGGACTACCCGATGTCATGTATTCTCAAGGGCACCCTGATATTGAACAGAGGGACGAACCCCGAGGGACCCCTTTTCGCAAGTGATTAGATTCACTTGAACATATTCTCTCGTTCAAACAGGATTCGAATTAGATTCAAGTGAAGGCTTCGCACAGGGATATAGCTCATGTAAGAGGAGATACCACTTTTGAACGCGACTTGACATGTTAGCAGATGGAACAATGACCGACCACTTCCCAAATCACCATTATTGAAAATCTCGTAAATTCACGTCACTTCGTCTTACACGACTCATTCGGTGTGTTAATCTGAGCAAAGAACAAAGGAGACAATACAGTTTTTACCCTTTATATATATTAACGGTCATATCATTAGTGTTCATACCACAATTTCCAAGACATCCAGAATTCTGTCACCACATGGCCGCAATGCAAGATGAATATATTTATACTAATAGTTTTAAAATGAGATGGCGATTTCTGTTTGTTCTTGCAGATGCCTCCCAGCCAAAGACCCTCGATCCTTTATCGGAGCATGGCCTGTTATGCCACCAGAAATCTACAGGACAGTAGTATACAATACCCGAATTGAACAAATAGCGCCTCACTGCGCATGCGCAGAACCTGGTGTGACGTCATAAGTGTAGGTTTTGTGGCGGTATTGGGGCGGTGTGCGCATGTGTGATGTGTGGGAGGTGGGAAAAGATGGCCGCCATGTGGGGGGTGGGAAAAGATGGCCGCCATGTGGGAGGTGGGAAAAGATGGCCGCCAAGATGTGGGAGGTGGGAAAAGATGGCCGCCAAGATGTGGGAGGTGGGAAAAGATGGCCGCCAAGATGTGGGAGGTGGGAAAAGATGGCCGCCAAGATGTGGGAGGTGGGAAAAGATGGCCGCCATGTGGGAATTTGCGGGAAAAAGGTAGCGCCATGTGGGAGGTGGGAAAAGATGGCCGCCATGTGGGAGGTGGAAAGATGGCCGCCATGTGGGAGGTGGGAAAAGATGGCCGCCATGTGGGAGGTGGGAAAAGATGGCCGCCATGTGGGAGGTGGGAAAAGATGGCCGCCGTGTGGGAGGTGGGAAAAGATGGCCGCCATGTGGGAGGTGGGAAAAGATGGCCGCCATGTGGGAGGTGGGTACAAGATGGCCGCGAGTAGTAAAATGTATAAAAGGAGTTGATTTTTAGGGAAAGGGGTGTATTCAATCTGACTTACCTGACCTGACTTGATCAGCCAGCCAGCCCGCCAGCCCTCCTACCTGCCTGCCTTCCTGTCTGCCTGCCTGCATTCTGCCTGTGTGGAATGCATGTCCTGACTTGGTTCTGGGGTTTTTCCATCACGGTTGTGCGCAGGTGTATGACGTCACTTCCGGTCTGCGTGAATCGGGCGTGACCTGGGACTATGGGATGCATGTACTGACTTGGTTCTGGGGTTTTTCCCTCACGGGGAGGTCACGTGATCAGTTCAAGGTCATATCCATTTTTTATCGATATGTCAACTCCACACCCAGTCCATTAAATGCTCCTTCACCTATGCTTCAATTTGATACCTCACTCGACCTGTGGTGTGAGTGAGTGCAAGAATGTATTCATCCGCGGTGATGCAGTCATGTCTGGCGGTGATTCGGTCTCGGGAAAAAGCTTCCTTGCCCAATGCCTACGGACTTTACCGAAGTTCAAGGTCATATCCATTTTTTATCGATATGTCAACTCCACACCCAGTCCATTAAATGCTCCTTCACCTATGCTTCAATTTGATACCTCACTCGACCTGTGGTGTGAGTGAGTGCAAGAATGTATTCATCCGCGGTGATGCAGTCATGTCTGGCGGTGATTCGGTCTCGGGAAAAAGCTTCCTTGCCCAATGCCTACGGACTTTACCGAATATACACGGACTTTAACGAAAAGACACGGACGTACACGAAAAGACGCGAAGGTGAACGCCATTGTGGGAAACCTCCCACAGACAGGTCAGTACATGCATTTCTATGTTGTTCACGCATAATAAAAGGATTGATCTGTAATCTGTGTTGTTGTTGTTGCTCCCTTTTTTTTTTTGGACTAACCCATCAGAATAGTACGTATCACGGACTATACCCGTAGAGCTACATCTGGTCTATAAAACATGTCCCTCTGGATCCCACACCTTCATTTCTACAGAGCCATGGCGGAGATCCAGCCCCATGCGACTCGCATTTTACAGTATGCCACCGTGGTGAATTCATTCACGGGTTACCGAGCAGTGGTCCAGTCCATGTTTGCAGATGGCGACGACAACGAGGGACGACGCCAGATCCTGAACGAGTTCACAGAAGCGGTCCTCCACAGAATGCACTCGATGGAGAGGCGTGCCATCACTCACCACTACTGGACTATGACAGCCATCCTTGATGCTCGGGCTATGGACCACGAGCGCTCACGCCGCAACCAGCACCGGCTGGTTGGCCTCATACTAGTCTGTGCCCTATTCACCCTGGCGCTGTGGTATTGACACTATAAATACCAGGGTCAGACAGAGTGTGTGTCATTCACCGTTCGACATTTGGACCAAGCATGTCATCCGTCCTACAAGCCATCCTCCCCCTTACACCTTACCAGGTGGGATTATACGTTTATGAAGATTATGTGACTCTGGTGGAAGATAGTGGCGGGGATTGGAGGGCGTCCCCTGAGACTTTATCGAATACGGTGACACTACAGCGTGATGGGTGGACTAAGTTTAAACGGGTGTTGAGCGGGGAGTTAGACGGACACCTGATCCACCTGGACAAGGCCAACTACGTATACCATACTGCGCTCTACCCACGGGTGGGACGCTACCAAGGGCCGGCTCGAAGTTTCCTCCTAACTCCCTCTCTGTGGTCAGCCTTGGAGAAAATAGGCCCTCTGGTGGACCAGTTATTTATACCCGACGATCGATCACCCCACCAATTGGCATGGGCTCATG